>JARLTB010000043.1:5957500-6125000 GCA_030141615.1 Unio pictorum | reverse complement strand
GTAACATTTCATGGGTTGGTGGTTCTTTCTGGTGGTTTTCCTGGGTTCTTCCTCCACCAATAATACTGGCCGCCATGTATAGCCTATCATGTGCTGAAATATGGCGTTAAATCCTAGAACAACAGAGACATGCAACATGCGTCTCGCTTAATCGGCTTCCCAATTAGAGAATGAGACATCAAGTACCACTCAATTTAATTTCAAAATCATTTTCTGCTAGTTTCATATTTTCATAGGCCTGTAGCTATCACAGATCATCATATATATTGTTGACATAGATCATCATAAATACCTCAAAGAGAGATTCAAAGGTAGCCGATGTGGTGACCGAGACTCGCAACCTTGTTAAAATAGAATCATTTTATTTTTAGACTTCATTTAAGTTAATTCCATTATGATGGTATCTCATGAAAATACAAAACGGAAAAATTTAAATTAAATTAATAAGACAATTTGCAAACACACACACACACACACGTACGTACGTACATACATACATACATACATACATACATACATACATACATACATACATACATACATACATACATACATACATACATACATACATACATACATACATAAAATATCTTCACGTAAACAGAATACAAATAGACAGTATACATTCATATTTAGGACTGCATATCAGTGAGTGAAGAAAACATCAAAACAAGCAGCCA
The DNA here is from genome assembly GCA_030141615.1 of Unio pictorum. Lineage (NCBI taxonomy): Eukaryota > Metazoa > Mollusca > Bivalvia > Unionida > Unionidae > Unio > Unio pictorum. The sequence continues at coordinate 6,124,320 of JARLTB010000043.1, read as the reverse complement.
TCTCTCTAGGCGCACATCATTAACAAGTTAGTGTTAGGACTGGTCGGCCTAGTATCAGGATAATGTGACTTGGTGCGACATTATGCTACATGATTGCAGTATGATGCCCCAGTCAGTGCTAGACATCACCATAGACTCTCCATTACAGACATCGTAGCGATACGACTGAAAAATTGACAAAGTTAAGCAGACACGTTTGTCTTTCGCGGCGCTTGTGCTCGTTTTTCATAGGACTAAGCATAACCAATAGAAGTTATATGTTTACATTTACATATGTGAGGTAATTACAGCCAACGAGATACATCTTGCGTCAACATCTTGTAAGTGTTTATGAATCATTGCTCTATTCCTACCGATTTTTGAACGAAGACAATAATATGTATTTGTGCATTCTCATTTATTGTTACCGTATGACAGTCGGTCTTGCACATATATTATATTCAGCTAGATTCGCAACTCCAAAGAAATATGACGTTAAAATTATATCCATATAGTAAATAGAAGGATCAAGTACGATAGGTAAACTAGTACTTGCAATTCTTATATGGGTTCAGCAGAGCCATTGGAATAATTCTGCAACAAAATTGGAAGTCACGAAACTATTTCACTATTGTATGCCACATACATATCACAGTTCTTATCAAAGAGGGAAAACGCGTTTATGATTAAATTTCCAGCTTAAAGTTTAGGCATCTTTAAATACATCAACAAGTCTTAAAGTAAACCTACGGGCAGGTCAGATTCGACGATCGAATTGTCGGGTTTGAGACCGACGTCTAAGCACAGACTAAACGTCTATTTGTAAAATCGAGTTATGGTCTGGATTTCACCGACGTCACTTGCGTTTACAATAAAGTTAAATAATGACTTTATTTGACTAAACTTGAACCAGTCAGGTGTTGTATGAAACGAACAATATTTCACATATAGAGCGCAGGGTTTGACTTATATTTATGTACAAAATCTTGCAGTCTGTTTGGATGAAGCTTATGTCCCGAAACAACACAAGTTGTGACTTAATAATAAGATTGGATGATACAATGTGAGTTCATATATGTCTATGTGGGGTGGCTGTTAAAGTTGGGATGGTTTTTTTTTTAACCACTCGATGGTAAATGGTTAACCCCACTCGCTCTGCTGACTCAAAAACGAACGTCGGTTCTGATAAATACAATTATCTTCTAGTTTAATAACTGAAATAGCTTTATTACAAAAATTTATATTTTCCCATTCGTCTATTTTGCTGCAAGATAACGTATTTTGCTTTTATTTGGAAGGAACTATCATTTAGCGAAACAATTTTATTATGTACATTTATATATTTTCAAAATCGTTCTATTTTTAATGCATTATTAATATTTACGTGTATTTGGAAGGATTTTTCTTCCAAAATTTTATTTTGCATGATTTATTCCTTGATATTTCTGAACTAAACTTTTAAGAGTGAACTACATCACTTCCAATTGTGATGAAGTGCTATCTAAACCCAATACATGCATACGCATAAAATAAAGGTAGATATCTTGCACGTGATCCTTCCATCCTTTAATATGTTTCAGTTTTTTCAACGAAGCATTGGAGTACACACACAAACAAACCGCAATCTCAGTTACGCTATTAGTTTCAGCTGAGCTGTATGACACACCGCTAATTTAACTTCCTATATTTGCTCTGTGTTATTTATTAGATGCAGTAAACGTTATCTCTGCATTGGATTAAATATTATTCGGCTTGATACAGTCTAGATAGTGTGGGTTTTTACATGTAAGTAGCAAATACTTCTAGATTTATATTATATTATAGTATACACTGATGCATATATTATTGTATATATATATATATATATATATATATATATATATATATATATATATATATATATATATATATATATATATATATATATATTCACGCAATGCTTGTCAACAAGACATTTATTGAACAAATACTTGTTAATATTAGCATGAAAAACAAGTCATGAACCAGGCGGAAAACCTTCGGCTATGTTTTTTTTCTCCAGTTGATATTTGTCGTTAGGTTTCGTTCATCGAATATAACTAAACCAGATCTATAGCCATGACTGTTTATATAGTTCATTACTTCACAGTAAACATTGCTGTATTTAATTAAATTATTTTTATAAAGGATACACGTCTAACTGAGAGAAAAGCATACAAATGAACATTGTTTAATAGAGGATGGATACTAACACATCAGCACCTTACATTCGTATTAAACTTTCTACACACTGTGTAACACCTATGACCACATTACCAATATTAACTCATTAACCCCTAGCGCCTCATTTTCGTGGCCTAGGTAGTAGCCTACTGCCATGCTCTGTACCGTCAAGGTCATGTATGATACACTAAAGTGGGTGGTATTAGAGAACGGAAGACAGATTTAGCTCTTGAATGATATCAAATAATATGGATATTTTAGTTGCACTACAAGATACAAGGAAAACAAACTAATGTTTGGACCGTTTTTTCTTCCACCCAAAATTCGCTCGTGGTTGGAATCCGATTTTGTGTCTATATGTTATCTTTTGGCTTCATAACTAAAGAAGACCGGCCTGAACATCACACAGACAGGTGAACCTGTGCAAAAGTTAGGATAAGGTGGGGATTCGGAATAAAGAGAAGTCTGGATACAAAAATGGTGGGTTCGTTAAGCAAAAAGAAAAAGAAGGAAAACTCCAACATTTTCTGTTCGGCTTCCGCGCGAGCAAACTAACCAATGGAAAAGTTTCTAACAAAACTAGGCATTAGGCTAATGGAAAATCGCTTGGAAGTCGATGTGTTAGGATGTATTCAGAAAAAGCCCCCATAAAATGTTTCCTATTCGCGTTTCCTGAGAAAACAACACAAACCTCCAGGTCTTAATGTGTTAGAGTGTGATGCGTGTGCATTTTTATGACAGAATGGTTTAGCAAGTTCACCTCCGATACATGATGTGCGTACGCTCAAGACCATCTGGTCTTGAGGATTAACTTCTGACACATGATGTGTGTACGCACGTGGCCCATGGTGTAGATGGTTCACATCTGATACACAATTTTGTGCACGTATGACCAACTTGTCCAGAAGATTCACCCCTGATACATGATGTTTGTGTGTCCATGACCGAATATAGCAAATATCCCGTATATAAGGTGAGTTGGGATGTGGTCCTAACTAAAAATAGAGAATGGACGAAAATAATCATGCCGTTTCGTAAATCGAATTATAACTTCTATTATCTAGAGTGAGCTGCATTTCACCGTGAATGTTAATATATGTATGCAGATAACTGAACTATTTTCATGTAACGTTCACATTTGAACATAGAAGTGTCCTTTTTGTGTGTCATTGAAATTTTTGAATGAAAAGGACATGAAATATCACGTAAAATACAATTGCAATACGTAAAACTTAATTCTCCACAATAGTAATACTTTCATATATTTCGTAAAACAAAGCAGTACAAATTGTACAATCTATTTTTAACTTGGGTTCGATGTACAGTAACTTTCCACTTCATCATCCCCATGTTCATCATCATCAGTCTCTTAACCTAGTGTGGTTGTCGAGGCACTGTGCTGCAAAACATCTGACCAGTTCCCTCCACTTGTATCAATCATGTGCCAATACTTGTGTCTCCGCAAACCATTTCATGGTCCATTATGTGATGTTGTAAGTCCACTCTTTTCTCTTTCTACCTCTCCTTCTGCTACCTTGGACGCTGCCCTGCAGTACTGTTGTGGATAAACTGTTGGTTCTAGTGACATGGCTATACCATTTCAGCTTTCTCTTTTTGACAGTGGTGATGAGCTGACGAGGTCTTCATATTAGCCTAGTCTGCGGCTGATGATGTTACACACTACTTCATTTGTAATATGGTCCATATAAGAGTAGCTCTATCACTACCACCCTCCCCATTCTTGTTACATTCGGCTGGGATGTTGTCAACTCCAGCTGACTTCTCATTCTTCAGTGCACTAATTGCTGACTCCACGTCGTTTTTTAGAATGTGGAAACATCACCATTTGTGGAGTTTGGAACTTCATGCACTTCTAGATCTCCTGTGGACTGATGGTTGTAGAGCTCTTTACTTCGATCAGTCCATCTTTCTGCAATGTCACTTGCTTCTGGGAAGCATTTACCATTTTTGTCTTGTATGGTTCTGACTCTTGGTTGCTTCTGTCTGGTAAAGTCTTTCACAATTTAGAATGCCATTTTGCTGTTATTCTTTATCAGACTGCTCTCTATTTATGTGCACTTTGTCCAATTCAATCTTATTTTGCTTTTATAAAAGTTTGTATTAATATTCGTGTTTATTTCTCTGTACTCCATTGCTCCTGTTGTGTGTCTATTGTTTTTGATGTCTCGTAGAACATTACTTAAATTCAGAATATCTTTTGTAACCCAGGGTGTGTTCTCTGAGCGATGGAGACCAATGATCCCTTAGCAGCTGTTGTCATGACCGTGTTAAAAGTGCCTGTCATCACTTTCATATCAACATCCATCACAAGGAGTAGAGCAAATGGTCCTCCAATTGTGGCTTGGAATGACTTCCCAATGTTTAGGTCCTTCAATTGTTCAAGGTTGAATTTGAGCCGATGTTCTTTGGGTTGTTAATAGTTTCAGACTCACTCGAAAGTTCCTAATCACGAGGTCGAGATCACTCCCAAAATCAGCATCTGGGAATGTCCTTAATTTTGTTCTATTGATGCCCGATCGGTAACGCTTTTGAACCCGAGTGTAGTCGATCTATTTATTATGTGTTCCAGTTAATGCGTGCCATGTCCAGCCTCGTGAAGTTTAACGTCGTCCCAGAATGTTGGCTAATACCAAATTGTTGTAGCTTGCGAATTCGAGCAGCCGTCTCCCTCTTTCATTGGTAAGTTCACTGCAAGAAGGTCCACAATGATCGTCCCAGCCTTTTAGAGCATTTTTGCCAACTTTGGCATTCCATGCTAGTTGGATGATGAGAATGTCTTTTTTTTACTGACCATGTTTAGAATACCCTGGAGTTTATTGTAAAACTCCTCTATATTGTCATCATCATAATCAGTGTCGTAGCATAGATTTGGATAATTGTGATGCTAAATGGAGATACTTTCAAACAAATGGAGATGATTCTGGTAGACATTGGCAGGATTTAAGCACAAATTCCTTGATGGCTTTGTTTAAAAAGAAGCCTACTTCATCTATGTACTTGTCCGACTCTACACTGTAGTATAATATATACCCATCGTCTGTTTGGTGTTCTCCTAGGGCCTTCTATATGACTTTACACAGTCCCAGAATGTGCCATGTGTAGTCTTCCAACTTATGTGTCAACTCGTGGAGTCTTCCAATTTGGGCCAGAGTTATAATGTTCTAGGTGGCGATAGCGATGCTGTCTCTCGCTCTTATTTAATGCAAATTACCAGTAGCACACTTGCCACCTCTGTCCTGGTAGACAACGGCAGGCTCGGTCCTTGTTGACCCGAGCGACGACCGATCCGGTATGGTAACTTCATTTGTCCAGCATTATCAGTGTGTCTTAGGCAAAAATCGTATGGCGGAGCCAATCCCTCTCTAGACCATGGAGTAGCCAGAAGAGAATGTAGTACATCGTCCAGTTGCCTTAGGTTGTACACACAGGATTTCCTTTAGTCTGTGGTTGACCAAAGCGGACCTGCAACACAGCAGGATACTCGTGTATGAGCAGGTGCGTCCATTGTCCGAGCAGAAAAAGTAGCTGCCACTGCTAACAACGTTCCACGTAGTGTTTGGAAAATAAAATACCTACATGTGGACACCATGAGAAAAGATGATACAATTTGAATGATAATTAACGACTGATTGCATCCCATGAAAATTGCAAACCATGATATGTTTTTATTTGTTTGTGCATCCATTTGTTTATGCGTCTGTGTATTGGTTGATCTATGCTTCTATGTACTTCTATACAAGTGGTCTAATGCACTAGCTTTTCATATCACTTTTATGTCACCTTTGTTTCCTCGTTTGGTTTAGTTTCGGCTTGGTAAACTTGAACAAGTGAGGAAACGTATTAGTAGCTTCCCATCATGTCGATGTTTTGTCCTCGGAGTTTCCATTGTTCTTTATACAACGAATATACTGGATGCTGTATATAGCATATCATGTGCTGGAAATGGCGTGAAGCCAATAAAAAGAAAGCTAGATGTAATTATGTATAAATCGTCGGCGACTTTCTTCATTCATTCATCTTTACATGCGTACTCCCATCTCTTCAGCTAACTGCGCGGATGCAGGCCCTGACCCCTGATTGGCCAATGAACCCATGTGACCAACAGGGGGCAATTCCATTGGCCCTTCTCTGCCCAGCTCTTTGTTCCCACATAATAATGTAAAATCGAGACCCAACCTCATCACACCACCCATAAATGTACTTACGCAGGCGTAAGTAGTTTTATGGTCAGGCGTTTGTTTATAGCCCGAGGAGACACCTAAATGACCCAGGAATGACATTGCAACGTGAACGTAGTTAGAGTTCAGCATCGGGGAAGAAATCATAACAAACTACATAATTGTTGCTGCAGGCCACTTTCAGTGACTTCATTATATATTATATATAGAAATAAAACATAATTATAGTCAAAAGATATACAAATGCATACTTTACATACATAATGAAGCTCAAGTGCTTGAACATCTGGGCTCCGACCGCCACCACACAGAGAAGACCCGCCACATCAAGCGCTCTCTGTGTAGCCCCCAAAAAAGGGGGGGGGGGTATACCTGCAGCAAGCCAACAACAAAGATGGAAGGAAATAGAAACAGTGTTGTTTCTTTTTTAAAAAATTACAAGAAACAAAAGAAAAACAAAAAACATGTAGCAGTATACAGTTTAAAGTAAAACATTTAAGCATAACAACCATATATGTCATCTGTACAAGTATACATTAAAGTCTAATTTGTGTAGACCCCATGTGAAGTGCAGTGCTCTTCAATGAACCCGTCTGAAGAGCAGCAACTTGTCACATAAGGACCACGGAAAGTGAAATGCTCTCTAATGAACCCATATAAAGAGCAGTAACCGTAAGAGGTGGACAGCTGTATTGGTCTGTGCACCCACGAGACCTGATTGGAAGAACAACAATCGGGAAACAGAACCCGCGGGAAGTGATTAAAGTCTATACTCCTAAATTAGAATATAAAGTAAAAACAAAGTAAACATAAAACCACCTAACAATCCTATACACAAATAAGCAGATAATGCCGAATTTTGCACCCCACACTGTGAAAAGAAGATATTACATATCGGATCGCTCTCTAAAATTCTGGTTAGCCCGCTGGTCCCAACTTCGATAAAAGATTGTGAAGTGATAAGACCTGCTCTTCAATGAACCCATATGAAGAGCGTTGACCTTGCGCTATGGTCTGTGAGCCCACGAGACCTGGAAGGAGAACCGAAAGTATGTACTAAATCAGAGATTTGAAATTCTATCGCTCAGGCGTATATATTTCTTGAAGGCATCGGACCTCCACCGACCCAAGACGCGAATAAGACTGTCCGAGAGACCCTGCATAGCACCCTCTGTGGCTGCCCCTATCCTAAAACTATGTGATTTAAACAATTGAGGGTTAAAACCGCATTGCACTAGCTCTGTGCGCAGAGATTTACTGAATTCTTGCCTAGTTATGGGCATCCCCACAGAGGTAATGAAAAGTGGTCCCGACTGACATCTCCTCAGTTGCAAATAATGGCGCAGCGCTTGAACAGGGCACTGGTCTTGTAATTTTTGGGGCACGATCCTTAAGCGAAAAATTTTACCATTGGAGTGTTTGTAATTTGCAAAGTGAACCACTAAACCGCTGTCATAGATAAGAACCTGAGAGAATTGAAGCAAGTTGGGATTGCTGCAACCCGTCTGTCTAACAGTAATTTCCCCCACCCGCAGAAAAGCATGAAATGCCAGAAGAAATATAGATTTAAATAAAGCCGCACGAAAAGCATTGTGGGTAAATGTCGGCAGGACTAGCACGAGTTTGTTTAGCATACATTTATCAATTGGTAGTCTGGCATCTGTTTGTGGTAAATGTTTATGACTCGTTTGTAGTAGTTTTTGAATAAGAAAGGAATTGGTTGGGTCAGGAATATTTCTTAGTTTGTGCACATAACTAATAGCCGATATATATGTAGATATGGTTGACGGTGCGTAGTGTTTTTCAAAAAAGGTACGAGATAAAAAGTGTCAGATTGGTACTTGAAACGGGAAAATCACTGTGGATATTGAAAGCTGTTAAAAATTCTATGTAATGTTTCCAACTGCGCCTGTAAGATTCTACCGAGGATGGAGAAAGAGCACTTTGTACTAACATGGACAGTATCACTCCCAGACGGTTAATGTCGGTAGTTCCGAGACCGTATCTGGCATTTCCTCTGCACAAGGTGATAACCGGAGGAATTTGCCCACCTGTTGGCGAGAAAGAGCATCCGCTAAATCATTTTGAAGACCAGGGACATGACGCGCACGGAACAAGATATTGTATTGGAGGCAGGTGAGGACCAGGCGCCGAATCAAAAACATAATGTCGGAATCCCTGCATGATTGCTTATTGATTATATGAACTAAGGCCATGTTATCAGTATGGATATGAATACAATTGTTAGCAAGCAAAGGCCCCCATATTTGAATAGCAATGACAATAGGGTAAAGTTCTAGTACAGCAATGTTTTTCTCTTTCCACTCCTCATTCCAAACACCATGAAACCATCTAGAGCCCAGAACGGCCCCGTAGCCCACGGTACTAGCAGCGTCAGTAAAAAGATTCAATGTATCAGAGTTTAACCAGAGGTCCTGCAAGAAGAAAGAGCGACCATTGAAATGCTGAAGAAACCGATACCACAACATCAAATCAGATTTAACGGCTTTGTTGAGTCGAATGTGATGTTGGGCGTGCACAACTCCAATTGTGTGACTAATGAGTCGACGAAGGAATGTTCGGCCTGGAAGAATCACACCACAAGCAAAATTGAGGGTACCAATTATGGACTGAAGATTATGAAGTGTAATCTTTGGTTTCTGCAGGCAACCTTGTATCAGTTCATGACATGTTGCAAGTTTGTCAAGCTGTAGACGCACTTCCATTATCTCTGAATCCAATTCATAACCCAAGAAAGTCAAAACAGGGGCAAGGAGGAAGTTTTTTCCCTCTGCCATAGGAATGCCAATGTCTTTACAGCGTCGTAAGAAGTCGTTGAATTTCTTTAAACATCCATCGTAAGTACTATCTAATATGAGAAAATCATCCAATATATGAACCATATGATGTATACCCAATTTATAGTTGGCTATCCAGTGCAAAGCCCTGCTAAAAGTTTCAAAAATACTACAGCTCGAACTGCACCCCATTGGTAAACATTTATCAAAATAGAACTTGTTTTTCCATTGAAAGCCAAGTAGGTGATAGTGAGAAGGCATGACCGGTATGATTCGAAAAGCACTGGCTATATCAGTTTTGGCCATATGACACCCTTTTCCTAACTGTTTAATAAAAGATATAGCATCTTCAACCGTAGCATACTGGACTGACGACTGTTCTGGAGGAATATTATCGTTGACCGAGTGTCCTAGCGGATGTGACAAGTGATGAATGAGACGGTAAGTGCCACTAGTCTTTTTCTCAATCAGTCCTAAGGGAGAAATCTGCATTACCTGAAATGGTCGAGAATCGAAGGGACCCGCAAAGTTCCCAAGTGTCAATTCCTTTTGGATTTTTTCCGTCACTATATCTGGCTGTGCATCAGCCGAAGGCAAGTTATTACAACCCGATGTGTAGATGGACCCACTGTGACCGATGTCAAAGCCTAGAGTGAAACCATTGAATAGATATTGTGTTGAGAGTGGGTCGAACCCTTTAAACCAGAATAGAAGGCGATGTGGTGAAATTGGCGTAGGTAACGCCTTACTTGAGTGGTCTAGTGGTGCCTGATGGAGCACTGCCCGCACTATTTTGGGTTGGTGTTGCTCCCGATTTTGGGATCCCACGATAAAGCAATGGTTTATTTTGACTTTCCAACTTTTGAGAATAACGTGGCAAAATTTTAAACGGCTGAGTAACATTCTGTTTGCACGCTGTAAAGGGGTGGTTACCGAGATAGTTGAAACATTTGTGCTGGCCACACCAGCTGTACAGTTTCTACCCCTGTGATAGGTGAAACAGATCCCCCTGGGATATCTAACTCCTGAGGAATTTTGATATTGAGATTGATGTTGAGATTGTGCAATTCCTTGCACATCTACAACCGACTGCAGGTACAACTCTAAGTGTGTTGTGCCCCATTCGGCTTCATGGCGACTGACCAGCTGACGGAACTGTTCGTCATAGTAACGCCAGTTAGCCTTTTTTGTTGTGAAGAGTCATGACTGTCTCCATATGTTGAGACAAACCCGCATTTGATGCAGTTTTAGTCCCAGCGAGAAATGCCACAAACCTATTCCAAGCGAATAGCCATTGGTGAAGAGAAAGAGGGGTTTTCTTCCGACTAGGGACCAATCTAATTTCGGGTGAATCGTGATTGATGTAAATTTGCATTTTGAATGTCTCCTCACTCCAATCAGGGAGAAGCAGGGACAAATAAATGTATTGACCTTCTAAAATGAGCTCCTTGACCTTAACAGGGATAGCAGATGTTATTTGGATGGAGGCACTAAAAAATTTAGACTGGTTAATACACAGCTGTGCTGACTGAATGTGATTATTGATAGGGGTGCACAAAGCAGCATTACCTAACCCTGTATTCCCCACCAATGCAGATGTTGCGATATCGACAGCTTGGTTGACCACCTCGTGATTCCCCCGCTGTGACGTAGATGCTGCCGGTGATAGATTCCCAAGTTGTGACGTCGATAGATTGGCGACTTCCCGGGTCCTCTGCTGGGATGCAGATGCCACCGGTGCTGGATCAGCAGTAGCAGCCGCTTGGTGTATCGGTTGCATGCAGTTTAAAATGTTGGCCAGTCTGTCGTCCACGTGTGCTTTGATGGTTTCGGTGACCGCTCTCGTTATATTTCTTATCGTCTCCGTGTCGAAGTTGAAAGCGCCCGGAGATGTGGTCGTAGACGTTCTCTGCCTGACCTTCCTGGTGTATGTATGTATGTATGTATGTATGTATGTATGTATGTATGTATGTATGTATGTATGTATGTATGTATGTATGTATACGGTATTTAAATGTTTCCTTAAAATAGAATCACGCAGACAGTAGGTAAGTTCCCGGTCTAGTTCATGCATCACTTCACATCGTGACCGACTATAGAATTAGCGTATTGTAATGTTTTGTATTGCACATTAATACATGATCTCATCAGTTAGCAAAGACATGTTTAGTTACGTGCCGGCCGAAATGTTTGATTGATGGAACGTCATCTGGCTTGTGGCAGACTATAATACTATCGTGCGTGGACAAACTCTTGGCTTGCGTTCTGCATGCGTCCATGCATATAACGGGATATTAATTCAATATAGGTAAGATCAGTAAGGATTTGTTCTATGTGTGTGTGTGTGTGTGTGTGTGTGTGTTTGTGTGTGTTGTGTTTTTGTTGTGTGTGCCCCCGCTCAAACACGTTTGGCTGTGTGTATGTGTGTGTGTGTGTGTGTGTGTGAGAGAGAGAGAGAGAGAGAGAGAGAGAGAGAGAGAGAGAGAGAGAGAGAGAGAGAATGGGTTTATCTCACTGCTAAAATAAGCGAAATTAGTTGGGTTTTGGTTTAAAACAATATTATGGGTTTCTCAAAGGTGAAAACTAAGAAAAGAAATAGCGAAAAGGAATGGGCGTTAACACTATTTGCCTTCCTTTAAGCTGTGCCTTTCTTGACTGTTATACCATGCTTTCTGGCTAGCCGTATAAATTTCAACAGGCACAACAGAAACTACATTTTGAACGGATACGAATTTCTTGATTACAGTGGTGAAATTGCCAATCAATATTAATAATTAATCAGTTGCCACTTGAACAAGCAATTGCATTTTTCTTTATTGTCTAAAACTTCACCAGAAAATGACCAAGTCGAAAAGATTTAAAAACGTTTGAGACAACCCCAACAATGATCATCACTAGCAAACATGTCTACACAATATGTTCATTTATTCAAACCGCAGTGGTCACCTTGGTAGCTCATGTTACATGGGGGGAGTGGGGGAAGAAAGGGTTTTCTACACTGATATTAGCGAATTTAGATGCAATTACAAAAAAAATTTGAAGTTGTCTATAACTTCACTAAAATGATGAAGCCCAAACATTTTAAATATATTTTTAAACAACCAATCAAATAAAAATTGTTTTCCTAAGCTGATCGGCACATGAAACTTAATTATAATTATATCCGCAGAAGACATTTTCTCTTTTTAACACTGACAATGATTGTTTGTTATTATATAATTGGACGGAAGGGTCCCTTTATTATTGACACCTGTCACTCACTGAAGTATGTCACAGCAGCACTAATGTCATATAATGATGCCGCATAGTAAATTTTATCTTTGCATGCTTCACTAAAAATGACAACCATGACGAAGCTCGCATTTCCCGGACGAATTTACTAGCATCGTAATGACAGTCATGTAATGTCATATTTAGGTCAAAGGTAATACTTATAGCCTGCCAAGGTATTAATTGATCGTGTAAACATTATGCTGAAAATAACTTGACGATACAGTGGTATAATGCCATGGTTCAATTCCACTACGATACGACATTTAGATAAGACAAATAAGCAGTGCTCTGTAAACTGATTGGTCTGTTTAAGGGAATTAAGGTTTTGTTCCCCTGTCAATTTTGTTTGTTTGTTTGATATTGATTTTTAATGTAGCTTTAACAATTTTTCAGTCATATCGCTACGATGTCTGCAGTGAGGCAGTTTATAGTGATGTCTAGCACTGGGGCATCATGCCGCAGACATGAAGCATGACGTCCCACCTAGTCACATTATCCTGACACCAGACCGACCAGTTCTAACACTAACCTCTTAATGCTGAACGCCAAGCGAGGCAGCTATTAGTACCATTTTTGTAAGTATTTGGTATGACTCGGCCGGGGATCGAACCCATGACCTCCCGCTTCCGCGGCGGACACTCGAACCACTAGACCACCCGAGCGGTTGTACTCTAGTCAAAAAAATGACTGCCCATGCGAGAAAGTTAAAAACAAAAATACAAACAGGTGATGCTGCGAACCAAGCGGTTATTTTAAAAGAGTATTTATGCACGATACATTATAAACCCCAATCATTCAAATATTATTTCCAATTTTAAACAAATGTATTTGTATTTAACATTGAGAGAGAGAGAGAGAGAGAGAGAGAGAGAGAGAGAGAGAGAGAACAAATGGGGAAATTTTAAATGTTAATATCACTTTTTGTCGATTTAACAGTGGGGTAATTACACTACTTTATGGCAATTAGGCTACCTGTCTGTATTGTTTACACACAACTGTGTGTATGAATTCTTTGAAATTTAATCGAAATATAGATCAAGCAAGCGTACTGAGATATTATCACGCACATCATATTTACTAACCGATGTTTTTACCAAATACTTCGATAACTATTTCCAACACAAAAGTTAGATGATGTCACGCAAGATAAAACTGTACTGTTCCGTCACAACCAGATTTTGTGATAAGTCTCAATTTCGCGACAGGCGCCATCACAATTGATCTTTTCATTTGAACCTAACGACAGGAGGTCTTTGTTCAATTATCCTACTCTTCTCCACACCACACAACACCCTTACGGATCAGTCACAGATTGCTCAATGCATCAATTGCCAAGGTTAGTGCAACAACATATTCTCATGTCTTTCCCACTCATAAGGCGCACTTTTCATGTTGATAGTTTGAAAGCAATAGCATCCAGATTAGAACTATGAGAGGGTGTGGTGTGCCTTCCCTTTTATTTCCATTTTTTCCATCTTCATCGGAGACTGCACAGGAGGCTCCAGCGTCACTCTGTTCACATAGAGATGACGAAATATACTCACAAGCCCCATCGTCTTTTCTAGATCTCTAGAAGTTTGTCCTATTCCTCGTTCTTAGTCAACAGCTTGGTCCGGAATTCCAGCATCTTTTGACATTCTTAACATGACCACCTGGTTTTTAACTATTATCGTTGACGGATCGAGTGGCCGACTTAGACAGCATTTCAAAGAAATACTAGCCATATGAATTTTGAAACCCTCGTCATTAAAATACTCAGCTGCCTATTTGTAAGAAAGGACTGGATATGCAGATAACATATCCCATAACGTGTTTTAATATAAAGAGCTTGAGAAGGTTATGTACTGGCATAGTTGCGTTACTAATAACGAACCCGATCGTGCCTCTAATGTTGATTTATGGGCTGGCTTAAAAACCATATTCGATAGCACCAGATCAAAACTGAAGATATTGCCTATAAGGCAGAATAAATGACCCGACTACTCTGTTTAAAATCTCGTATTGTGCCGTAAAGCACCCATTTCGGACCATGACCACTTGTTGATATGTTCTATTCTCGGGGAGACATCCTTGCAGATACAAGCTCAAACCCACTATCCTTGACATCAATATGAATCAAGACAGAAAGAATGGGATCGTTCCACCCAATTTTCTTCTCTCGATACTATCAGATATAGATCGCGTTCGGTTAATACGAACAAAACCTGCTTTTATTTGTCCTAGGGGATAGCGTACAATCATCTAATATCGCATATTCCGTCTTCGTATCAGTACAGAAATCCTCACTCGGAAACGACATCAGTTGGTATCGACATACTGGATGGTACCAATATTATATCAGAAAAGAATGGGAAGGGAAATGAAGTCCCTAGATCTCTGCTTTCTTATTTAGGAATTCTAAGTTGGTGTCTTCGACGACGAAGTGATGGACACATTCGATATATTCGAGACTGAATAATGTGTTAGTAGATTCGCTGTCCAAGATGTATCACCTAAAATAAGTAGTATTCTCAATTCGTTCTTCGATTTTCACTCCGATATATGACTGAAGCTATCGACTACTTGCGGATTTGGAAAACACCTAACGTATTTCTCATCAGCCCCATATCCCAAGGGCCATGCGCGATCGACGGTCTTTACATCGATTGAAAACGCGTATAATGATACGCTCACCTTCAGCACACCGGTTTCCGACGCTGATACAGAAAGCAAGAGAGTCGGAATGACACATCATCCTGATTTCAGCACTCCATTATGATTTAAATCAGGATCAACAACCTACCTCATTAATCTAGCGGCGAAAAGTCACAGAAAAATATATTTCCTTATCAGCGGTGGCAACGACGAAAGCTCACAGTTAATCGCAATCTAAAGATGTAAAACCTGTTCCACCAAAGGACCTCTAGAAAAAAAGGTTATCTCATCAAGCCGTCTAGAGAATTGGTAGAATAAGATGACCCATCTGTTGAAAGTGTGTGAATGGAAATGGATAATCTTTGCACAATGATATGAGCTTGAATGCACTGCTACTCTGGACGCATAATACCTTATTAGCTAACTTGCTACTCTGATTGTTGGACGAGAAGCAGTTTGCTCCAATAACGTAACAAGGCTAACGTTCTACGATCTCCATCAAGCTGCGTCATCATGAAACATAGGACAACAAACATGACCTATACCATCTGGTACAAATATTGAGGTTTTTAGGATAAAGGCGTTGACATTGTACCCCACGTAGAATCTATCGTGGGTACTATTGTGGCTAAATAAGATGCCGTTTTAACTGCTGGCAAGGACTTCAATGGTTCACCTCTCGTACAAGAGCTGCTTTCTACTCACACTAGCGAAAGTTTAGTCTGGTTTTGCCTACATGTCACAATATATACATTCTTCCATAGCCTACTGCATGTTCGAGATTGTAGCAAATATGGCCAAAAGTATATCTATTGCTATTGCTACTCAGTAAGTTAACCAGCCTTATATGTTCTTTGCTTGGTATTGTATTTTTTTGATAAAAGTGTCTTACAGTTTCAGAGGAGAAATATAGTAACAGAGTTTTCCTCAACAGAGGTGATCGGTTTATATAGGTCTTTTTTGTTCCCTTGGTTCATTTACTGTTCTGCTCTGAAGGATGTCCATATTAAACTTTTATATCCAGTCCATTCTAGATGTAGGTATCAACTCGATGTTTTATAGTAAGTTGGCTTTGAAGCGCTTCAAACTTTTCTCCGTTTGCATTTACTTCCTTCCCTTTGGCTGTGTCTATTTTACTTTTGGAGTTGCTGCTGTATTAGCTTTTCTTCGTTATTCAGGCTATTCTTGAAAACTATCGGATTGGATTTGCCGTCTCGTCTGAAGATTTATTGCAAAACAGTTGAAAATGTAGCAATACCTGTGCTATTGCTGGTGATTTTCTTGTGGTTACTAATATGTTAATTCCATTGATAAGAATAACATTTAACGCAAGTGCTATGTCTGTGAGATTAAAATGAGGAGGTCAGTGCAGAATCTTTTTTTTCTTCATATCAATGATGGATTTCTATCCAGCATAAGAAACCAAAGTGAATTGCCGTCTTTCCTTAAGATCGAGAAATCCAGGCCCACGTGATGTAGGTATGTCCAGTTTATGTTCCCCATAACACTCCTGCTTAAACAAGTCCAGCAATTATAACGGAGCTGTGACTCTTATAAGAGAATATTTGACAAAGGTTAAGACATTCAACTCACTGAACGAGAATTGTTTATTTTGATTGATTGTAATTTTCTTTCCACAAGAAAAGGTTTTACTTTTTGGTATCAGATTACCTTCGTGGAAGTGAGTGAGAAATAACACTTATAGAGATCTACCTTCAACTGGTTTTATGATTTGTTTCTTGGTTTGAGTATCGATTCCGGGAGCATCCAGTTGTGTTTAATGATACATTTTCCATTTCGTGGAAAGGTTTTGTTTGACAATAAATGTGAACAATTCCCTATAGTACTAGTCGTAATGTCAAAGTAAATGATCCCAACACTTCTATGAGACTGGCTTTAAACAGATCTGAAAGCACTAGTGTACTTTGGTCTCGTTCTCGTTGATGACATACATTGTAGGAACCAATATGGCAAGGACAATGAGACTGAAAGGAAGTCATGTTTGAATAATGTCTGAAAGAAAAGAAGCGAGCAGTACTTTTAAAGCTGCTTGTTAAAGACGAAAACTAGGAAGGCGGCGAAAATGACTGGACATTTATCGTGTCAAGGTTTTAAATTGATTGCTTAAAACGTATGTTGAAATTGAATAGTATCGTCATAAGTTGAATTTAGCAAGGGCGTTATTAATTATTTAGTCAAAACTGGAACCTTTTCTATAGGTTTTGTTAACAATACTAAATAATGAAGTTAGGTCTAAAGGTAAGATGCGCTTAACTTTGTTTAAATAAATTCCTATTATTGTAAATAATACCGGCATAACGATATTAACCTCATAATGCACAATGAAGTTAATTTCTTCGTGTTATCCTAACATGTCATCAAACATGATGATATTCGTTTGAGAAAAGTTAAACACAATCCCATCGTGCTCGCAAGGAACTCCATCTATAAACGAAATTGATGGTCTTTGACATGGAGTAATATGTAAGCCAAATGCACCTCTGTGTAACAGTGATTGATTGTAATTGTAAAGGACAATAGAGCAGGTGATCTTTGTTCAGTCACAGCTTTGACAAATTTAGTTTTGCTTGAACCATTTGATCAAGCGATTCACGTTGTAAAACAATGGTGAAGATACAGTGCATCCTCACTCCAATTTGTCGAATTGACCTTTAATCGAACACTTGGACCACAATAAATAGTATATGTGTTTCTTGTTACAAGATAAATATTCAGATTTCAAAACAAAGATCATGTTCCAGTTTCTATCGTCATTTACACACTAAAGTCTTTCGCATAGTCGGTCATCTCTTGTTTCCAGCGATAAATTAAAAAATGTTAAGTTCATATGAACGTTGAGTTTTAAATGTTTGTGATGATCACAAGCCAAACCCACCTCTTGATAAATATAGAAAACTGATAAAGTACAATAAATTTCTTCTTGACATGGGTATAGAATTTATATGTATCACTAATCTAAGCACTTTGAACGTACTAGGTATTTTATGTAAAGATAAGGCTTTAATTGTCATATTTTGGCATGCACTGGTGCTAAATGTGCAATTGAGAATTAGCTGTTAAACAACATAAACAGCCGCTTCGGTGGCCCAGTGGCTAAAGCGTCAACCTCGGCTTGATGTCCGGATAATGTGACTGGGTGGAACATCATGCTACATGTCTGCAGCATTATGCCCCAGTGCTAGTCATCACTATAAACCGCCCACTGCAGACATCGTTGAAATATGACAGATACGTTGTTTAAGCTATGTTACAAATCCAAACACACACACACACACACACACACACACACACACACACACACACACACACTAAATAGAAAAATTAGCTTCTGTCATATATATGACACGTCGTAAACGCTTCAAAGGAATCGTATCGTCTAGGGTAGCTGGTCATCCTTTGGGTCGTAGAGTCGTAAGTTCGTAACTGGTGGTATTGGTTTCCTCTCGTGAAGTTTGTTGCAAAAATCAATGTATAAGTAGCCATGTTATATTTGGGCCGTGTTATATATTGTTAGCACTTGATTAGTGTCTGACAATAGATCCTCAATCGGTTTTTCGAAACTGTCCGTTTGCTCTCTCTCTCTCTCTCTCTCTCTCTCTCTCTCTCTCTCTCTCTCTCTCTCTCTCTCTCTCTCTCTCTCTCTCTCTGAGGTTTGCCCGATGAGTACATGCCATCAGTACAATAACGTGCGCAGTTTATTTTGATAGCGGAAGGAACCGAGATCTCGTGAATTTTGAAGGATCGAGCGTGATACTATTTTTCGCTCGATCAAACTCAACACAATAGGAACAACCTGATTAGGTTAATGTAGTGTTGATGTATTTTTATATAATACTAAATATTTCATAATACAAAGACGAACTTTCACGTTTTTGTTTATCTTTTACGTTGATTCCATCCATATATTCCCTTCAGGCGACTGTTGTGAGGTAACGTCATCCTTCAAGCTAATGAATCAAACTGTATAAATCATGCATCTGATAAAAGGTTTCAGATCAGCTTCAGAAGAAGTAGTTTTCATTAAGCGGATTTTAACGTTGTCCTTTGCAGAACTCGATATTATTAAACAGTAGAAGAGAGAAGAAGACGATACCAAACTGAATCGAAACCCAACGTCATGGATTCAGATGTTGAGACAATTCCATTAACCTCTGTTCATAATTTTGGCATACACCCCAAGTCCGGCAAAAGAGCGATCCTACAGGTGGGCTAGCATACGGTTTGCGCCTTATATATATATATATATATATATATATATATATATATATATATATATATATATATATATATATATATATATATATATATATATATATATATATAATTCCAAAGTGAAATATATTTATAGAAAAGTCACTATAATGACTTTTATTATTTATATTGTTTTTGTTAATAATCTCTGAAATATAAAGTTACCAAGAGGAATTCTAATTTAGTGCTGTGTCGGTTTTTCAGGGAATTTATGCTGTCTATTTATGATAAATATTTTATTTGGCTCTTTGACCATAACTGGATAGCACAATACTAAATGAATACGTTCCTGAAATTAAATTACATCAGTGATTAAAAATATTTGTACCAATTATCCGTTATCTTGAATTATCCGGAAAGATACCTATAAGTAAGTGACCATGCAACCGTTATGAGTGCTAGTGTTGCTTTTGGTTAGATGTCTCCATTAAACTTTTAGAAGACTTTCTTATGTCCTACTTAAAATTCTGTCTTTTCAGATTGACTTTGCTATAAAGAGAATTAATCTGATTGAAAGAGGATTCGTCAAGAAGAAATTCGACTTCGACGAGTTGATTCAGTTCGATTCGGAGGTAATTTGTCTCAAATCAAGAAGTATTTAGAACAGTTTCAAGAGTCAAAATTATAGTACGGCTTTTGTCAATACAGAACTAATTGATTTCGGGCAATAAGTGTTGTCTATCACCATGGATACACCGAGCCGTGTATCGTTCAAAAACTCTAAAGGTACTGTTGTCATACGTATCGGTGAGCTTCTAAAATTTGTCGTCACGAGAAAAAGGTCCTTTATTAAACTTTGTCACTTTGTCGCCCGTTGACGGGAGGGGGGGGGAGAAAAAAAAAATAATAAACTGATAGCCAAACAACGCATTTAAGACTTATCATACATATCATTTTACCTCCAAAGAATCTAATGTATTAATCTGGTATAATGTAAGTTGTTTATGCTTCTAATTATTGTAGGTGATACGGGAAAAATTAGCACAACCTTAAGTTAAAATGGACAAGCCTGAAAGAAGGGTATCTTTGACTATTCAAAACGGTTTTGTTTGTGTTGATTCTCCATGAGTAATGTCTTTAAAGTGACTACATCAAGACATGTATCATGGATATGAGTTGAATAATTACACTATTTGAGGTTTTTTCTACATCAGGACAATCTGCACATAGTGGCGAAATTTCGTGCAACGAGTTTAGAATTTGACGCTGACACTGCCGAAGAAAAATATGCCATTTGCCATTTCTTGAACTACATCAACGGCGATGAGACAAACACAAGTGACAACACGGCTGATGGTGTGTTGAAAAATGTATATTGCTGTAAAGCCATAAACATGGAAGTAGATTAGAAATTTCTTCATTGTTCTACTCTTCTTTCTCCTCGATCTCATCCTCACTTTTTCTGTTTGTTTTCTGCAAACTTTTACTAAGTTCTAACAGGAAAAGATTCCCAAAGCTAATATATTCCATTATCAACCTATACTATCTCAAACAAGGAACAATAAAGCCGTTGTAATATTTATTTGCATTTAAGTAAATCTTTGAATTAATTCTACATCGACACCGACATCAAATAGCAAATAATTAACGATGATTATTTTTTTTTGCTCAATTATCCAGTAGCAAGGGAAACCATTCTTTTTCTTCATGAATATTATAAATTTAAAATGGAAAAGTATGTGCCATATAGTAAATTGCTTAATACTGTCCATTCGGAATTAAGGAAGCAGAGGCTGTCGTGTTTTAAATGAATCTGATAGCTTCAAACGACCCTCGTCATATACGTGACGAGTATGACGTGTAGACCTAGTGACTCGTTCCTATCTAAAATTGAAAAAATGGCTACATTGTTTGTTTACTGGCCGTTCCTACTGAACAACTAAAGTATATACCGTACCGTCTGATTTATAGGTTTAATTAGATTGAAATGGGTCGAAACAGGTCACAGGCCGTACCAATAGTATAATGCTACAATATGCGGCTTATTGCATCTGAGCGCACTTTTATAAGAAGGTTGTATTTTACTTTGGCGTGACAAACACTTAATGTCCACAAGTGATTTGAATTGTTAGTGTTTAAAACACGATTCAAGAAATACTACATCTTTATCTACAACGTTAAGCATAGAAATTTACCTTGGATTACCTGAGAAAAATAAAGAATATAATTCACATTACATAAAGATAGAATTGTTTTGTCAACTTATTGTTTTAATTTGAATTGTTAGCCTCGACAGCCGGCGAAAACGAATCCATCTTCAACAACTTCCCCGTACAGCTCAGGGCACGGAAACAGATACTGAAAGAGGGAATAATGGAGAAGAAAGGAAATACTAAAATACCCACCTGGTCAAAGTAAGATAAAAGTCTAATAGCCTCACAAAACAAAATTAAAACTAACAAAACTATTTGTAGCGACAAAGGGGGACGGAGAAGCGTGTTAGAAAAAGAAAATGTTTTTAAAAAACAAACAGAAGTAAACAATTAAGAGAATCGTCCTAAAATCAGTGTAGCCATTAATACAGCACCATTTATGGTCGTTTTATTATTGTTTCTACTCTTCATTTTAAGTATCTATTTTAAATTATGCTTTTTTTTAAAAAAAAAACACCATTTTAGTGCCATCATTAGGAAGCAATTCGCATTGCGCATCAAGTATTTTTTCCATTAAAATAGTCAGTATAATATGATTATATATATATATATATATATATATATATATATATATATATATATATATATATATATATATATATATATATATAGATAGATAGATAGATAGATAGATAGATAGATAGATAGATAGATAGATAGGAGAGAGAGAGAGAGAGAGAGAGAGAGAGAGAGAGAGAGAGAGAGAGAGAGAGAGAGAGAGAGAGAGAATCACGATTAAACTTCATCTACATGAATATGAGTGATACAGATACTAATATTGACATCTGTGTTCTAAATAATCATTCAAAATCATAGAAGAAAACAAGGGACATATTCTTACGTCCTTACTAGAATCTTGAATAGCTCTTGTCACATTGCTATTAAGGTTCTGAGATCACTTTTAAAGCCTTGTCGAAGACCAACGTATGTCATTAATATTCTGAGAAAAGATGATACCAGTTACACTCCAAAACACATTTCCATCCCGTTTTGCAGTCTCATATACTTTTGTATAATTGGTACACCAGGTGGTCGAGTGATCTAAGCCGATCATCTTTATAGACCAATCACATCTCACCTCTGTCCGCACGAGTTCTTATCTCGGCTCATCGACGTGGGTATGTGATAAAGGTGGCAGGTAGTTTCTTGTGTGTCGATGTTTCTACTCGGTACTCTCGCCCTCGCTGGTTCTTTTTACAACATATACACTGACAGCCAGGTATAGCCTATAATGTGCTGAAAATGGCGTTAAAGCCTGCAAAACCAAATCAAACCATTTTCATAATTACATCAGGAGATAAAACTAAATGGCTAATACGTAAGTATTTGTTCACAGAACGGCAATGTATTTATAATTAACTCATGGATAGAACACTTCCTCTCACTGTATGTATAGTGTGGTTAATGTTATTCCACCAAGACAAAATCGAAATAGTACATTATCTCTTCTATATTTATAAAAAAAAAAAAATGGAGTACTGAGGTCAACAGAATTTTATAGATTATAAGTTGTTAGATCGGCGGCGAGAAGTGGTAATCGAGGATTTACATAAAATGGTGATTGCCTGTATAATTTTATACACGGTTCGAATTATAAGTCGATTCCAACAGCTAGCAACTTTGACCCTTATGTATCGTCACGGTACGCCGTCATACTATATTCGGCACTTCTGTGTCTTTTTGCAGCTTGCAACTCGACTCGTTGTAAAACTGAGTAGATACTGTCAATATCTTGTCTAACTTTGCGTCTTTCGCGAAATGTTGACCAACCAGCTTCCCCTACAAGTTTTCTATTCTGGTATTTCTGGTAAGTCTAGCAACAATTCTTGTTGCGTCTAATTTTAATATTTTCAAGCGTAAAGTATCGGCCTGAACAGCATCTTCATGCTTTAAGCATTCTCATGACTAACAGGTAATATTTTTGAAATACGCTTCCTGGTTAACTTACGTTGGAACTCTATTTGATCCATTCAGTTTGGATACAGACTTATAACCAGCATGTTTTCTCACGAAGAGGTAACTTTTAAAACAATCCCAAAAGTTGATGTAAAAATGTTTAGGTTCTTAGTCTGTAGAAAAGATCAGTATGCTACGTCTTGTTAGAAACCCTGGAGCTAATAGCAGGAGACACATACATACATACATACATACATACATACATACATACATACATACATACATACATACATACATACATACATACATACATACATACATACATACATACATACATACATACATTGCAGAAATCTAGGCTGATTTAGGTATTTTAAAATTGCTTTGAAACAGATAATTATGTATTTTTTATGACCCATTCAATCAATTCTCCAAAACAACTCAAATGTGATTTTGGTCTATAATGTAAAGGATTACTCCGGTCGCCTTTTTCAAAAACATGCACATTCTTGTGAAACGGCGTTCTCTTGGTGACTTGTTATATTGTAAATATAGTGGTTTACAACCCAACAGCAGATGTTTTGTGTATTTTATCATATTCATTTGCTTTACGAATGTGATTTTGTTTATCATGTCCATATAATCTTTGTTTAGAATTTATACAAGTTTAATATTTTGGTTCCTTCAACTCAGCAAATATGATATTTCTTGGCAACCGATCTGGGTATAAGCTACTGTGAATATTAATCTAAGTAAGTCTTTGAGACAACTACATTTCTCATAATTGGAGAAGTGTTTCGTTTTATGTCTTGTATTGTGCTTTATATCCATTGTCGTGTTTTTGAAGTAATGGAACATTTATGGCGAAAGTGGAGACGTAAAGTTTAACTAAAATGACTTATTAACTTATTAAATTATCCTATTCAACTAAGTTAGATCCCAAATTGTCCATATTTTCACAACTAGCCTGTATAGGTTTCCTTGCATACCATTGAAGACCAGTGTGTGTGTGTGTGTGTGTGTGTGTGTGTGTGTGTGTGTGTATTTTGATGGAATATGTGGGAGAAGAAGAAATACTATGTCTTCCAACGTGTTTAAAGACTTTGGTCCGTTGTCCTCAGTAAATCGGAAATTGTGTTCAAATTATCGTACTAATCCGTGCGTAACCCGCTCTTCGCTACAAACAAATGCGAGTAAGTCTCAGACCAGGCTTCTCATAGTGCACTATAACTAGTGACGAATCAAGCACCCTGTGGTGAGAGTGGGGGTGTGGATTGGGAAAGGGCCTAGTGGGGGCCCAAATTTATTAACAGACAAATGCTTTTATTCGTTTTTATTAGGAATGGCCCTGGATAGTGGAGAAGGCAGGAAACTTTGCTACTTCACTGAAGAACGAATATATTTTTACTCATTATTCAGAGCGAACATCATTGACTCTGGTCGTCCAGCACATTTTGCGACGATAGATCAGGGACAATGTTTTCCTTGATTTGGCGCTTGCTCTGCTCCTGTATTTAGGGTATGACTGCATATTTATTCATTCACATATATTTATCATTTGAATTCAAAATTGCTCCGAAGTACGTGATGTAACAAAGTGCAGTATTCAGTAAGCATTATTAGAAAATACTAAAAACAAAGAGCACCTCATCGATAAAGTATAGCTGTGAAGTATCACAAAGGGGAACATATACATAAATTAATTACGTATTGGTCAATATTTTAAAATTTCTTTAGTGTCGCTCGGATAATAAAGTTTCCTTATCATAATTGTATGAAAACTTCTTTACAGACGGAGGGTGAAGGTGTGTCCTGGGGAATTTTCCTACTTCAAACCAGATGACGAGGTGAGAATGGTTTATTTATCTTGCATTCGAATTCACGTTTTATTGACGTAGAACTTGAAGGTTTTTCTATAGCATGGAAACTTGAAGGATATTTCTAATATTAAAAAAAAATATTACTAATATATATTTGTATAAGATTATCATTTTAAAGCAAACTCAGTTGGAGAGATTACAGAATTTGGACTCCATTAAGGAAATATTTAACTCGCGCAAATAAACAATTAACCACTTACATTGTAAAAGAAAATATAAACGAAGCAACGGACATTGCGGCTATTTGTGTTGTCCATTTTGAGACCACCCAGAACCCAGAAAAGAAACACAGACACACACACTCCGGGGGAAAAAAAACGATTGCATGCCGATAACTCTTAAGAGTATAAATTAAAATTTAATATGTAACTGTAATTTTTTTTATGGCAGCATGTGCGTGGCAAGGATTAGCTTAAACTCAAACCACATACGAGTTAGTTATATTTACATTTACATAACATTATTGCCATAAATATATACTGAAATCAGACAAATACAAACGGACCAACCATTCATTCTTCGAGTGAAGATGGATTCTTTTTGAGGAAAGTATAACTAATTATATCCATCATGTAAGCTGAAAAAATATATTGCGGTAAAAAAGAAAAGACTGTACAGGTTCCAAAGAAAACTCCTGCTTCCCTTTCCCCCTCTTATGAACATTATAACGGTAGATCCCTGAATAATTCGTATCAAGATGTTAAATAGCCAAATCATGTGAATAAAACAAAACAAAATAAACGAACATAAATTGTGTTGACTTTGTGGAAAAAGAGCTGAAAAATAACAATAATTGACTGAAACTGACTTTTTAAAATTTAATCTTTTATTCTTACATTTAGGTAGCCCTGAATGTGGTACAGCTATGGGCAAACACATCATCTGTCCTTCCCCACGGAAATAATGGAATAATTGTCACAGTCAGAGAACGGGCCTACCAGTAAGTCAGATCTCAACAAGGACCCTACCTACCTATCTATCTACCTAACTTCATAGATACATATATACATACATGCATGCATACATACATACCTACCTACCTACCTACCTATCTACCTAACTTCATAGATACATATATACATACGTGCATGCATACCTACCTACGGACATACATACATACATACATACATACATACATACATACATACATACATACATACATACATACATACATACATACATACATACATACATACATACATTAGTCAATTCGTCATTCTACCGTTCTCAACATATGGCACAATCTCGTCAAAGCAGCTGGTCTCGTAGTTTCCCCTTTAAATACATTCCCCAACAATTTAAAGTTTGGATAAATCTCTGGTACCTCTCGAATCCGACAATCGTGAAAAGAAAATTAGTTTTTCTTTACTATCTACATTCCATATAGACGAAGGGAAGTAACCCTTCTCGACGGTAAACAGAACGGCGGTACGAGTTCGTCGCTGCCCGGTGGATTGTTTTATTCTCGATCTGACTTAACGTACGTCAATCCAACAAAGAAGCATATATTTTTTAATAGGCCACATAGGAAATCTACATATTCTTACTTGCTCAGTCCGTTAGCTGATACTCGGGTCTACATGATCAAGGCTTTAGTGGATTTGTGCGTCAACGACAAAGTAAATCATTTTGTCTTCCATATTTAGCGTACATTAAAGAAAATATCTGACCGTCTGATTCATAAAATACGAGATACTGGGAATACCAAGACTTTTTTCGGAAGGTTAGTTATCAGTTTCGTTCTCCCATGTAGTAATCTCTCTTGGATAAAACATTATAGCGTAAAATATTACCAACAGTCCTGTGTAAGATTGACAAACATGTCTTGTTTTTCACATCCATCTTAGTGTGAAATATGATCGCTGTCTCCTAGGTACTCGAGTTGGCTTCACTAGCAATTGTTCGACTGGCCAAAACAATACTAGTGGAAATGATGACAAGTGACGTGTAGGGGGCATAATATGCATCTCTGAATATCAACATTCTATAAATTAAAGCCATGGTAGATGTATTTCATTTCTGAGAGAAACATTTATATGGTGTGGTTGTTCTCAAATTATGTGGTGGTGGCATATATTCTCAAACCGGACTGGGAAAGATATCATCAACTATCTGCGCAGTGTTTTGTGATTTTCTCCGCTGGTGAGCCAGATGAACATAACGGCCCAGATAAGACATATTCCGGGCGTGTCCAATGCCCAATGTGATTTGTAATCAGAAAGGGGTCTGATCCTTCACATAAGGATGTCAGTCGACCCAGCAGCCTTTCAGTGGACTTGGTCACTTTGAGGCCGCTTGATAAAAAATCTATTTGCAACGATGTGGAATCAAAATTGGTTCACACTCATCTCTACAGTCTTGGACTCACTTGCATGGTCAATCGATGCACTCTCGGATAGTATGGGGTGTGGAGGGTGGAAATGTGTGGATATACCTACACCGAGAAATATCTTTGCTTCTTGATCATTAATGCTCTCAGACATCAGATTGGAGTGGATATTGATCATGCTAAGAATTTATAAGACTTAAGAGCCAATTTTTTAACGATTTGACTAAACCCGCTGACTATGCTTCTCCGGCGGAATTTATCGTGATGCAGTCCAAATCAGTTTAAGCCTTTAGACATCACCTCCTTGAAGCTTTCATCATACAAAACGTGTTTCTTAATATAATCGAATTACACACCTTTTAGGTGGACCCAAACGCTTTACAGTTTAGACCATATGGTTCCGATGACGCAACCATTTCGAAGGAAAGGTTGTTGTTATTAGACAGAATGGGAGTGGTCATCAATCATCTCACATATATCGATGAGTCATGGGTGGGAGCAGTGAAGCAGAACACGAAGCACAATGACCAGTGGAAGTCAAGTGGGCTTCTTTCTTCCCGGTAAAGTCAAGGAAAGAGAATATAATCACCCAAACACTGTCATAATGCTAACGTTGGTAATTTGCACGAAGGATTCTGAGATCTCAAGAGATTAAGTGTGTCTTATAAAATCAGACTTAGCTCAGCAAAACTCGTGTTTGAACTGCAGATGTCGATTTGGGACATATCATATACTGTTGGCTGGAACACACAGATAAGCTTCTGAAGCTTCTACTGCATGATCAACATTCACAGAGACAAAATTTAAATCTGGTAGGTCATCCGGTGGAAGCAGCTCATACTACCCATGAACCAGTTTGAAGTAAATACAGCCTTATCACTGGCGTATAACATGATTTTTACTGGATTTCTCTTGTGACTTACACTGTAAAAAATGTCGCTTTTTATTTATTTTTTCTTAAACGGATACTGTCATCACATCTAGGTATTATCATTTGTGCTGTTCTGATATTAGAAATGCAGTGTTTTACCGTCCAAAAAAGGGAATAAATATTATTCGCTCTATAGTGACTACAGTAGACGATGGTGCTCAACATTACTTTCTTCTGTTATTCTCTTTTCCCAACGGTATTGTGTTAAGAGAGCATATTCTAATCAGAATGCAATTTTTCGGAAATTATGTTTCGCAGATAATTATTTCGTGATTAAATGACCAGTTAACCCTTACACGCCATCCCGCTGATAAGAGCCTCATTTTAGAGAAATCGCTCAAGCGAATATTGTCAAGAAACCGCAGACACCTAACAGTTGTGAGGGGTGATGAATGTCTCCTCTTTGTATAGTATACAAATGACTGGACTCAAAAGGTATCTGCAGTTCTTTGGAACGTTAATGTGATGAGTACATATTCTCAGAAAACATACATTTACCAAAACAATGCTTTTGGCTGGGCTGCGATGAAACTTGGCAAATGTTATGGTCATCAACACAGACGATGCACGTATCAACAAATAACATTGTTCCTTCAAGTTGTTTTAGATTTAGTATCATTTAAGCTTTTAGATTAATGCAGCGTATTAGTTGATTTATGTGCTATTATTATATTGTCTTGTTATCATCCGAAGATGTGGTACTTGGCCAGTCGATGTATTAACGCTATTTCATATGTGGAAAGATGTTTATGCGAGCGAATGTGTCACACATCCTTAATTATACTTATAGGGACATCTTGTTTGTTCGTCATACTAAATTATGTTCGCTCGCAAGAAAATGGATATCATTGGTTTTCATCCATTCATGGCTAAAAAAATCGCATAGACTTGAAGCGATAAATGTCGCTTTGTCTGACATTTGGACTTGTGGCGGTAGTTACCCATGTCCCCACATTTCTCATGGATATTTTCCTCTACAAGGGTTTTGACCTATTTTCCCTTTCTTCATATGCATTAAATATATTAATAAATAGCCGTCTCATATTTTAAAATTTATCTTGTGATTTCGAAGAACATATAGTCAGCTTTTGCTTTACATACTTCTCAAAACAAATGCAGACCTACATGTCCTCCACCACAATAAATGTTTTCGTTTTAATGTTTTGATCTCAGTTGTCAATTATTTACACTAGCATCAAGCAGAATCTTTTGTCTCCATCCCTTTAGCGAGTTTGTCTAGCATGGCGATTATGACGTTATGATGCCGATCATGTTATTATTGGCGATCTACACAAGACATTTCAACAACTTTTTAGGAGTGAAATAAATTTTTGTTCTGTATAGCATTAAGGTGTAAGCTGGCTAACATTGCTTTCATTATTAAATGTAATTTACCTTGGTCAGCGCCACATAACGTTCCAAATTTAGAGGTATTTCGTTTTAGTGATCCTTTGATTGTTTGGGAGTTTCGGCGGTGTGTCCTTTTCTATTTTCTCTATGCCCAGGTTCGGCTTCCCATTGCATAGCAATAAAAACCAATATGGACCTGGCAACCAAGTCCATTGTTACTTAATTTAATGGCAACACTGAGAATTCAGGGAGACTTAACGTCAGATGACATGTGTAACATCTGTGTCATAGTAATCAGTCAAAGTGAAACATATGCTTATACACTATACTAATAGTTAAAACAGGTATAGAAAGTACAATCATAAACTATATGAAACGACCCTATGAGATATTTTGCAATTTACAACCTGCATTAATATTTTCCGAATCTCATGGAGTAAGGAAATTTGAAAGGTGGCAACCTGATTATTCTTGGAGAGTTTAACTTTTACTTTGACTCTCCTGGAAACCCATACATATCAAAACTTCTAGATTCCATTCATGTTTTCAACCTTAAACAGTCCGTTAACCATCCCACTCAAAGACATGGTCACATATTAAACTTGATTCTTCATAGACCTGATAATAATAATCCTCGTTCCACCCTTGCATCCCAAAAACTTGCATCAGGTCACCTCTATATTATATGCCATCTTGACGTATCAGTTCCTAACTCTCCACCTTTATTTGCTACTAAGAGAAACTTCCGTATGATAAATAAAACCAAACTAATGCATGACATTCAAACAAACCTAACAACCTGATTACATCCTACAGTAGAACAACTCGAGAACAGCCTGCTTTGATTGCTTGAAAAACATGTATCAGCCACCAAGTGCAGAGGATCAATTCAAAAGTGTTCTCTGTGGCATAGCAGTGTTAGGGACCAGCTTCGCACTGCTAAATAAAACCGCCGTAAAGCAGAGAGGCTTTGGCTTTCCACCAGACTGACTATTCATAAACAAATCAATGAAGCCTCTAAGACGAAAGTCACAAACATATTCGATTTAGCCAAATTATCCCACTACACTACTAAGATCACGGAGAGTTGCAGCTGCAAAGAGCTGTTCGAGATTACTTACATACAAATGTCAAGGAACAAACGTACACCACTTCGGACTACCTTCTCTCCAGTAGACCCTCCGGACCTGTTTGCAAATTTCTTCCGTGACAAGGTACATATCATTCGAGATAAGCTTGGCAACACAATTTCAATTGACTCGTCGTCACCATACAGTTGCAATACATTATTTCAGCGACAACCGTTAGCAGCATTTGAACATGTCTCTATGGATTTAGTACAGACAATCGTGATGAAGAGTGCACCAAAATCACGTGAACTTGATCCGGCTCCAACATCACTGATTTTTTGAGTACTTAGATCCAATATTGCCATCACTAACTAAAACTACTCTTTTGAAGTAGTTAATAACAAACCCTCTGCTTTGTATAGCGGAACGATTACAATCCTCATCTCCTTGGTTTGTCTGCAGCATTTGACACAATAGATCACGATATATTACTTCACCGTCATCCAGCATGTATTTGGCAATCACAATACAGCCTTACCGTGGTTCAAGTGCTACTTAGTCAACATGACGTAATTTATATCTACAAATTGAATACACTACAGCCCAGTTGATCTGTGTTGTGGTGTTCCACAGGGTTCTGTTCTTGGACCTGATGTCTTCATTCTGTACACTCAGCCGCTCTCAAATGTCAGAGATAGTCATCCATTGTCTTACCAATGGTACGCTGATGACACCCAAATATACAAATCTGGCCACCTAACTGAAGTCGATTCTACCATCCATGTAGTAGAGATGTGCATTTCTGATGTAAAATCATGAATGACATGTAACAAGCTGCAGACGAATGCTAACAAAACTGAGGCTATTCTGATTACAATACAATGACTTTCTTATTCACATCCTTTACCTCAAACAATAGTTATCAGCAACATCAATATTAAACTCACAGTCAGTACGAATCCTAGGTGTTACTCTGGTCAGTACTCTCACACTGCACCAACATGTCATGAACACGTGCAAGGCTGCATATTTTGAGCTGGGACGGATCAGCTTCATTCACAAATATCTTTCAGTTGATGCCACTAAAACACTTGTGTGTTCAGTAGTACTTTCAAGACTGGACTATTGTAACTCAGTTATGTCTGGTTTGTCTCAATATCTACTCTATAAACTTCAAATAGTTCAAAACACTGCTGCTCGGATCATACCCAGAGTACCACGACCAGAGCACACCTCACTGCGGATCTGTAGCGTACACTTTGTATCCCTTCGATCCAGAATAAAACACAATATTTGTTGTCTGTGCCACGTTTCACTGACGGACTCCAGTCCAACACACATATCTGGCCTCGCACATGTGTACCCACCAGCAAGATATTTACGTTTCTCTTCTGACAATCGTATACTCATTATTCCTATTATGCAAAAGAAGTCAACAAACTTAAAGACCTAATAATATTTCCTATTTTACTTATTTTCAGCATTTATTATGTTTTCTGATTTTATGGTGTTATTTTTTTTAGTCATATCATATATGTTGTATAGCGCTTAGAGCTTGTAATGATTAGGTGCTATACAAAGTCCTCTTTATTATTATTATTATTATTATTATTATTATTATTATTATTATTATTATTAAATCGGACACGCAGGCTTTCTGTTAAGATAAAGCTGATGAAATCTCTGTGCCATAATGAAATAGAAAGATAGTAATTTTCAACATACAATTTCCTTATGTGTTTGATTAGGGGATTTGAAGATCTAATCAATTAGCTATGTAAACATGGACAATTAGTGAATTTAACATATTCGTATAAACTCTTAATTTTGATAGCATACATGCATGCATTTTCTGATGATATTTAGTATGCTATAAATTAGTAAACATTTATTAAAACATTACATATAATGCAATAAGTTTCAAAATTTCATGAAATCACCAAACAGTTCAATTAATTTTCTAGATTCAGACTTACGGGAGAGAGTAAGCAGAACACGGAATCCGAACGAAAAGTGTGGATACAGGTAATTCTTGTATAAATCTTGTTAGGCCGGAGGGAACAATGTAAACTTGAAACTTTGAGCAAGAGAAAAGATTCACTCAAAATACATTTAACATTAAGAAAGTTTTACACTCAAACTTCTATTTCGGAAATTATTTTTTTTCTTCCAGATTAGTAAAACTATTTTTGGTTGGCCAGTTTAGTGCAACTAGTATTGCAACCAAGTGCATTAACTGTATGGCACTGCTTTGTCAACCACTGCCAGTCATTCGTCACCTTTTGGTCTTTTAGGCATAAAAATAAACAGTATCAGTTTCACCCAACTTTATCCAAAATAATATTCTGGAATAAACTTTTTTGTTCCTCGATATTATGATAATGACGTCGATCTGCAAGTTAACAAAACTGCAAAACTTTAAACGACTTCTAGAGCTTAATATTGAGCAAAATGTGTTCTGAGTTCCATGTATATTTACCATCTTGCAAAGATGAAAGGCTTTTAATTTCGAAACTTAATCTGCTGATAATCATATCCACTGCTAATAATAATGAACTCCTTTGAATAACGTCCTTTTCTTTGGATCAAAAGGTTGGATGAACGTTTCTCTGATTAGGACCGATGTATTGCATCGCCGTTACTATACAAAAATGATTGTTCTAAAATTATGTTCAAATTAGGACGCATGTCATTTTAAAGGCACATTTCCAGACATCAAGCTCGCTAAAAGTTCATAAAATGATGCCGATCCACGATTTAATATGTCTGCAATCGCTAGTAATAGTTAACTTCAATCAACATCTTTACAAAGAGCATTAGAACAGTTTGGAACTAATTTATAGTTAAACAAATACAATTGTCATATAGTGTTTGCGAACACGATGCTGATTTACGGCAAATATGGTAGCCATAATAATAGAATCGCCATCAGTGTAACAAGAGAGTTTTTTTTATTCTTTTCGTTTCTCAATTACATCGTTTAAGACTAGCTTTGACGATAACCGCCATGGCATCAAAACTGTAATATATATATATATATATATATATATATATATATATATATATATATATATATATATATATAGATATATATATATAGATATATATATACATACATACATACATACATACATACATACATACATACATACATACATATGTGTGTATGTGTGTGTGTGATTAAAAAAATGACGTATCTTATATTTTGAATCTGAGATCTGAAGGGTATTGTTCCTAGTTTATAGTTTCCTAACATATTAGGCTGTCTTTCCATTAAGCTTCACGGTACTATTCTTTGTCAGGCCTTTCAAGAAGCATGCAGGAATATGCGGAGCACCCTTGTGTTGATCGAAAAGACACAAAAATCCAGACAAGCTTTGCAGCTCCATGACTTTCATTACAATTCAGATGAAGCAACACAGGTAGAACATAATGGAATTTGGAATTACAGTTGTATGCCTTGTGAAGTACGTGTGTGTGTGTGTGTGTGTGTGTGTGTGTGTGTGTGTGTGTGTGTTTGGCTGCATGCATTTATGGTATTGGTTATGTGTATACACTTAAGTTTACACAGATGAATACTTAAGCCTGAGCTTATCAATCGCTGGTTTGCATATGTAAAGCTGTACATGTTTAATAGAAACAATTTTTATAGAGAACACGGCATTTACACATTTCTTTACCGATGCCTGATACGGAAAGTATGTATGTATGTATGTATGTATGTATGTATGTATGTATGTATGTATGTATGTATGTATGTATGTATGT
Organism: Unio pictorum; assembly: GCA_030141615.1. Taxonomy (NCBI): domain Eukaryota; kingdom Metazoa; phylum Mollusca; class Bivalvia; order Unionida; family Unionidae; genus Unio; species Unio pictorum. The sequence goes on along the minus strand of JARLTB010000043.1, from coordinate 6,089,586 downwards.
ATGTATGTATGTATGTATGTATGTATGTATATATGTATGTATGTATGTATGTATGTATGTATGTATGTATGTAGTGGTGGTAGATGGTGATTGATTGTACCGTCTTACAAGGTGTCCATTTGATTCGGTTCTCAATATCTTATCTAAAGGATGATCGCCCTCGGTGTTATTGCCAAGATTGAGTAATATTAATAGAAAGTGTGGAACTTAACTAGTGGAATAAACATAGATATGAGCAGAATGACTCGAGTAACCGTACAAGAAATAATCCAATTTAATAAATTTCCTAAACAACTGTGAGAATACATTATATTAAGAAGATACACTTCTGTTGTATTCAAACATTCACCACATTTCAAGCACACATGTATTATATAAATAGCCAATCGCGCTAAATAATAGAATCAGTTCATCATAGAAAGGAGTGAACAATCAAAGTCAATGCCTTTAACAATTTCATAACCCTTTTCTTTCCGGTTCACTCTAACTTCTTTGCGGTGGTTCTTCTCCGTCCTTTACGCCCTTCTCTTTTTCCTTCTCCAAAACTATCTTTTGATTCTCCCAATTCTTCCCTCTAACTTATTGTGGATAGGTGGACGTGTGAGAAGGTAGATACATGTATACTACGATAGGTCTTAAACCGACATCACGTGATCGCCAGTCAACCCCTTTATGGTATAATGTTCCCAATTGCTTTAAATGACCATTCCCTGGCTCTCCATACTACATTGTGATCACGACTAAACGAACTGGGACTACATGCATTATTACTTAAATTAAACGGATACGAAAAACTAAACATTGTTTCATAGCTGGCCGGCGTAGAACAGGAACAAGGAGTTCCAGTTATCTCCCTTTCGCTCTTTCCGGTTAAACAATATAAAAGTTCTGTCGTTAATTTAGATCGTCATCGTCATCATCAGTCTTTTGACCTAGTATGGTCGTCGAAGCACTGTGCTGCTGAGCATCTGACTAGTTCCCTACACTTGTCTCGTTCATGTGTCAGTGCCCGTGTCTCGGCAAAACCTTTCCTGGTCCATTCTGTGATATTGTCATTCAACCTTTTCTCTGTCTACTTCTTCTTTCGTCACCCTGGTTATGTAGCATCTCATTTAAAGTGCCTGCATTCTGCGTTGTAATTCCGCTGTCAGGGACCAGGCCTCACTTGAATACAAAACGATTGAGATGATTAGTGCTCTCAATAGTCTCATTTTAGCTTTGAGACAGATATTCTTGTCTCTCCAGATGGGTCGTAGCATAGACATACATTCTGTTGTTTGTGCTACTCGTCACTAAATTTCTGATATTGATCCCTCTTCGGTGATTATGGAACCAAGATATTTGAACTGGAACACTTTTTCCAGCTTCTGTCCTCTGACGTTAATCTTAGCTGAGATGTGTTTGCTACTATTGGTCATCAGTTTTGTCTTCTCAGCGCTGAACTCCATGTAAAATTTGGAAGATGTTTCATCCAGGTTTTTCACTAAGCTGGCAAGATCGTCTTCACTGCCTGTCAGCCAATCAATGTCGTCTGCAAAGTGGAGGTTGTTAATGTTACGCCCTTCAATGCTGACTGTTCCATAATGGTTTTCCAGGGCTTCGCTCACGATGCACTCTAAGTAGGTGACAGGAAACAGCTTTGACGTACTCCAACTGTTGTCTGGAACCTGTCCATACCAGAACCTTAAACAAATAATGCACTGATCTCCTTAGTATACAGCTGCTTGATGGTATTCGTCAACTTTTGACTGGTTGATGTTGCGAGTACTTTTCACACAAAATCCTGAGACTGAATATTTGTTCTGTTGTACTTCTTCCTGCCTTCTTTTCAGCGATTATTTATTTGCCAATCTTTGTGTCAACTATCCCAGAGATACCATTCTGTATTGCATTATTCAACGACGATGTAGTTGAACCAACGGAAAAGCGCACATAAATAGTTAATTTTATCAAGGATCAGAAAATCAACGTCTTATTGCCGACAGAAAAATGGCTGCAAACTCCATTATTATTTCTATCCAGGAATATTACTAAAGAGCACTTTGTATTTACAGATAACAATAAACCGAAGCAATAATTTCACCCCAAATTAAATACTGAACACAACAAAATAACTGATACTGCCTAATGATCTGAAAGCCAGAGTCAATAAGTTTTCAAATAAACAAGATTATATAAAAAATAAGGAAACAAATAAAAGACAGGATGTGGGACAAAGTTCATTTCTAGAACAATAATCGAAATTGTAAACAGAAAAGATCTGCTGCCAAAATTATAATTAGGAATTGTTGTAAACATCACATAAACTGTGCATTGTTATGAGGAATACCAGTGCCCTCAACTTAGATCCGAATAAATATGTTTACTTTTATATATAATGACCTTAATATTTAAACCTCATTCCTAGGGAAATATTAATTATGTATTTTATGTTTACAGAATGACGGATTCTAGTTAGGTACACAGTGAGTTTGGTTTTGGACAAGGCCAAAGCCAAAATACAATTATATGTAAAGCATAATCATGGAGAAAAACTGAACAAAAATGCAAATAAAATATACTTAACAATATGTATATATTTATGGATTATTACGACTCCATGGTCAAAAACTATGCCACAAAAATGAAGCAAACCCAACAGGTTTTGTAAAGCTTAACAACTAATTTAGTTATGAAAGTTATAAATCAAAATATGAGAAGAACTTACAGTATTATGAAGTGAATCCAAACTGATCCTGAAAAAATTAGACGAAAGTCCAAAAGAATGAAAAGTTCCGTATAAGTTTCTCAGTCGGAAATATGTTGGTCTGCCACGGATCGTGACGTCAAAATGGCGTTTTCCAAATCTCTTTTGACCGATTCACAATAGTTCCAAAATAATATTATATTCCAGCAAATGATATAACCTTCTATTTTAACTAAACAGTACAAAACAATATTTTCTTTTCGAATATTATATAAGTACAAGATAAAACACTACTGCATATATATAACAGGTACACATGAAAAAGGAAGGACTCTAACATAAGAGTACATTTGGTTCCTCCGTTCCCTCTTTATATACACCTTCTATTGCGTCTAGAAATCAAAACATACCCATCATGATAGACCACACTGATAGGCAACTGAACTGTACAGAACAATATTTGTCTTCTCGAATATTATATAAGTACAACATAAAACACTACTGCAGACAAACAATAGGTACACAACAAACGCATCATGATAGACCACACTACTAAATGTATTTCGAAAACGCCTATTCATGTGACCTAGACCAACCAATGGAAAATTATTTAATTCTTCTAGAACTGTCCAATCGCACAAACCATTGATAAATTGACCCCATATCAACAATTATTATTATTAGTAATACTAATTGTCAACACATAAGTAATCATCTATTTATAGATAATATGTAATGTTTTGCTCTTACTATTCCTAAAACAGACCCTAGGTAATCATAATATCATTGGAATGTATACAGCCAGGTATAAAAGCTACAAAATTTACATAAAATCATATATCAAGGTGTTAAACAAATATAGATATACATCACAGGATGATGGATGGATGCGAGCTTGGATGGATGGATGGATGCATGCATGCATGGATGAATGCACGGATGGATACATGGATGGATGCGTAGATTGATGGAAAGATGGATACATGGACAGAGGGATGCATGGATGTATAAATGCACGAATGGATTCATGCATAGATCGATGCATGGATGGATGCTACTATCCATTAAATAGTTACTTTATTTTACATTTAAATGTTGCTCATTGTCTGTAAAATGTTCTTTAACAAAATCAGTAGCTTCTCGTGGGTCGGTGGTTTATTCCGGGGGTTTCCCGGGTTTTTCCTCCACGAATAATACTGGTCACCATGTATAGCCTGTCGTGTTCTGAAAAATGGTGTTTAACCCTACATCAACATCTTTTTATCTCCGACACAAGTCTCGGAGATACTAATCAAATGTATAAGAACGAAAATATAAGTGAACTGGGTTTGTTATATTAATGCTTTGACATCAACGCTGGATAGACCCTTCCTGTTATGTGAACACTTTTTATTATATTTCACGTACACTGCAAGGTACAGTATGTATCTTTACAAGACGTGTAAGTCAGTTCAAGGCACTCACCTATGCAATAATGTCAAGATCTTATTAAAGAAGCTTTCATCTCATTATCATGGCCTTTGTAATTGCTATGGACCAATGAATACGTTAAAGGGAAAAGTTCGTAGTTGAGTTGTAGATAAAACTACGCATAAGTGATAACTTTTCATATTCTTTTCAAAAATGATGGAAACTATGGCATATGTAACCTTGAGATTTCTAGTATTGCAGGTCCCGTATCATTGCTAATTACTCTCCTCTGTAATGATTTGAAAGCTTAGATTAGGTACACTAATAACTGGCACATGAGACTATCCCCATCCCCACATAGCAAAACAAACATCCCAAACATTGTAGACAACTGTTCTTTTGGCCGTTGGATCTTGGCCAAATATTTGTTGGGGCCCAGATCGTGCCATAGTACTAATATTTGCAGCAGTGCATAATGTACAATTTTTTTACAAGTTTTTAATTTGTTTTAAAAATTGTAGCTGAACAACGTTTCCGAAACAAGAAAAAACGGACAGAATCGCGTTCAGTTGATAGACGCGATATTACAAAATGGCGTCTATATGTAAGTCCCAATTGTACGCAACACTTTCATGAAAAGTTTAAACATTCTAAATACCTATATCGTCAATACTTTCTATACTATCATGCTTACATGAAATAATTGTTACATATTGCTTTGCGCTTGATCACAGGAATATAGTGACCTCCCGAAGGTAATATTTTATAACTTTTGTTATTTTGCCAAACTAGAAATTAATTGATAGAGAAATAATGCCCGTTAACCTAGACGCACTACTTTTTTTAGCATACAAATGTATACATTTCACACTTCATTTCATGCACAACGAAAAGTGTTAATTTGATATAAAAAGTATGAAACGAGTTGAATAATAATTTATCACACAATCGTCACATGTGTTAGCATCATGCTGTTCTACAGCATATTAAAATTTTGAGCAGTCCATGTCCTTATCAGTATATGGTAAGAATAATCTAACAAGTTTTGTATAGATTCATTTGTGAAACTCGTTCAAAAATATATGCCACACAGATTATCCGTGGTATATGGTATTATAAAACTCCAACCAGCACTGTCATATCTAAATAACAGTTGTGTTAGATCAACTACATGACGTCACCTGACTGCAGCGAGTGTCACGGGATATTATTTAATAAATTTCTTATCAAATGAACACGAAATCGATGATATATTTATCACATGATATAAACAATTTCCTATTAATAAATTGCATTGCTATTTGACTTTGCTAGGTGTTATGCCAGTGTTATAATATTTTTATGACCTGATATAATCACTGACGAAGATAAATGTTACGTGATAGAAGATCTTAGCCTTATAGAAAAATATAAATATTGGTACTTGCTCTTTTTGCTTGTTCTTGTATATATAGTTAGGTTTGCATTTGTTCTAGATATTTGTTTTATTAAGATAATCACTTTTTCGATGTGAGCAAATGCACATCTTAATTAGGTGAAACTGAATTAAAGAAGTCATTAAGTTAGTTTCGACCGATTAATAACAGGCCTCTTTCATTATTTACATGAGATTTTTCACTATTTTTTTTATGACAATAACACTTTAAAATACAAAAGATATTTTTAAACGTCTCACAAAGCAATTCTTATGTTCGTAGCCAAGAATAAATGAATGTCAAGAACATTTGTCATCTATATTTTTAAATCTCACGAACTACAATATTTACCTTAGCTTTATTCAATTTCTCTGCCTATATTTACTTTTTCAGCTATTTACAATATCACATTTCACCTATCTAGTACAAAACACTCGATCTTTTAAATGTAGAATGTTGGTATCCACCAAGTAAAATGTTGTATATCTAGTAAACATTCTTTTAAAAAATATCATGTCCACAATACACTTTTGACGCCATACTGGGTCAGTTTAAATCAAATCAGCTAAAATGCAGATAATGTCAACGTATACTGTTTTCTTATCTATGATGTATTCTAAATGATCTTATCTACTTGCACTATCCGTACATCAATACCGGGATGAACTTATAAAAACTACAAAAGGGAGAGACAGATCGCCAGATACAAATATATATAAAGAGGGGGTGGGGGAACAGAGTAGACTGAAAATGTTCGCATACTATTTTAATAACAGCAAAGACACACTTCTGAAAAGGAATATTAACGACTATAAGCACGAAACTCTCGGAAAACGATTACCTACAGAGGCGTTCAGCATGCAAGTGTCCAGACAGTACCTTGGAAATGTCGGTGGACTATTGAGTCGAAAACTGCGAACTGTATCTCGCTTAATGTGCAACACAAGCACCCCCACCCTTCCGCATATCGATCCAGGTAGTTCCAATATTTGTATATCATAAAGCTAATTTTCAACTTTTTCATACGACTGTTGTTAGTATCTTAAGGCATTTGTGCATTATTTCAGCCTTCCTAAAGTTTCGTTTTTATTTGTATATTTTGAATTCGGAACGTACAGATTTTGTTTGTCCAGTCATTATGAGATGATCTTTTAGTTCTTCTCAGGTAATTTGTAAGTGACAATTAACATGTAGGTACAAGAGTCATCGTTTTCAACCAACAGGTACTTAGTATTGTATTACTATGGAAAGCATTCACTCTGTGCAGTGTCAATGATATCATGATTTACTCTTGAATCAATGTTTACAAAACATTAAAACAAAGGGAGTTTTTGTCCTCCTTATGAAAGGGAAAACTTCCAAACAGTTTAATAGATAAATGTGTATAATAGAAATCTATTCTGAAACTATCGTTCAATTAAATGTCCAGTCAATGATTTAATTGGAATCTTAAATAATTATCGATTTAATAACATAAAAGGAGAATTTAAATCTGACCTGGATTGCATCAACACTACTTACATTGTGCCCTAATTGCATGTTTTGATTTCATTGATTTAACTGGATGAAATTTAAGACTGAAATTCTATTGACAAATCAAATGTGTAAAGACTGGAGATAACATAAGGACTATGTTGGTGAAGCTGGAGTCAGTTTAGTAGTGAATATCTCCAGCATAGAATACATCGATTTATTATATAAACTCAGAACATAGCATTCCGAATCAGAAATCAAAACTATCTGAAGAAGAAGGAATTTACGGCAATCAGATACTCTGGTTGCAAAAAGGTTTAGACATAAAGAACTTGAACTTACAACTACGGATAAGAAGTGCTATTAGTCACTCAAAGGTCGGACGCGATGTCGGTGCTAACGTTAGGATTTGACATGCCTTATGAAGGTGATTACTACATATTGAAATTTGGCATGTTTGTATATATTCATAATACGCGTATCCAAACATTTTCGTCATATTCCTGCTCCAGGCAAATTATCACAAGATCAGACTTGAAAACGTTGACCATGACTTTAATGTTTGTACTCGTATTGTTTCGTTATTAAGTTTTCAACTTTTCCACGCGCTCGTTTAACTTCATTTCCAACACCTTAGACTTTCTCCCAAAGCAAAAATCCCACCTAGGTGGATTTATTTAACTGAAGACAAGTTTTAGCTGTTTCAATGTTTATGTTATAAATCTGAGCGTTCAGTCAAATAATAATAATAATAATAATAATAATAATAATAACAACAACAACAACAACGTCGTGTAGCGCCTAATATTTAGAAGCTCTAAGCACTTTACAACATTAGAAAACACTTTAAACATAAAAACATCTAATGATATACACATAAAATATGCTGCAAATATGTAAGGTAGGAAACGTTATTAGGTCTTTAAGTTTGTTCTTGCGGTCAGAATATGTGAGTTTTAAGGGCACCCTTGAATGGGATCACTGTGTCTTTGATTCTAAGTTCAGTGGGCAATGCGTCCCACGTTGTTGGGGCCTGTTATGCAAATGAACGGTATTCATGTGGCTTCGTTTTCATAGTGGGAATAATGAGTATACGATTGTCAGAAGCGGAATGTAAGTATCTTACTGGTGTGTATACATGGGTGAGGTTAGATAGGTATGTTGGACTGGAGTCCGTCAGTAAAATGCAGCAGAGAGAACAATTTTTGTGCTTGATTATGGACCAAATGGATAGCCAGTTTAGTGTACAGAGCAGGGAGGTGTGCTCCAAACGTAGTATTATAAGGATGATCCGAACAGCTGTGTTTTGAGCTTTTTGAAGTTTCTGAAGTAGATATTTGTTTGAGACGAACCAGTCAGAACAGAATTACAATATTCCAGTCTTAAAAGTAAATAATAAAACTAAATGTTTTGGTGGATATTATTTAAACATACAGGTAACTCTGAAGTTATAGACTGGCATAAAAAAAGATTCATTTTCATAAAATACCGTTATTTTCGATGTGTTTTGCAGAAGACACGTGTCGGTATACATTCAATCTAAACAAAACATTTTGTGATTCATCACAATTGAATCAACAAAAGCTTAAACTCCAATTAAGACAAATCATATTTATCTGGTACAATAACTAAAGCGAAATTTTTGACATATTTTCGGATATTAAGAGTAAATAAATGTACAAAGTTCGGAAATATATTTCATAATTTCCTAAGCAAAAGTCAGAGAATCCATGCAAAACTTTTCGAACTCTTATTACAGGCAGTACAACAACTCGATGACGTAATTGATGAAGAAAGCACCAGAAGGTAAGAGGAACGCACAATTGAATTTGTATTGACAACATAAACTTTTTGTTATAAACAAGCTATGAAACACACAAATGTTTTAAAGCTTTTTATTAGATTTGGTTCTCATTTGCAATTATTAATTATGAATTCATGAAAAAGGTAGCTCGAATCATATAAGTTTCCAAACCGCCCAACATTTGCAAACTAAAACGCAGAACGTCGGAGATCATAAGTCATGTTTAAATATTATCGTTACATGGAACGTCTAAGTACCGGGTGCAAAAATACATATTAAGATGACAATTTTAGGGGATATTGGGTTCATTTTCGTGTGTGTCTTTGCGTGTTTTGTTTGTGGGTTTGTATGAAAGTACAAGCAAAGCGTTTCACGTTTTACTCAAATTGTGATGGCTTAGCAGATCAGAGATCCTAACTAAGATTTTTCTCCTTCTTTGTATAACCTTATATTTTGTGTATTTATAAAAGTGATAGTTGTTAATATGGGACATATCGCTACGTAGGGTCGGAACGTTAGAATAATGATCTTTATTACATGCAGAGCTCAAAATCGGGAGCTCTGTTCTGCATATACAACATCTCCATGTTAACATTAGAAATGGCATTACGTAACTTTAAAAATAACGAACCTTTGCATCCCTTCAACCGCAGTTTTTTTGACGATATGAAAGAGCCATGGTTGTTCATCAGTTGAATTCTAAATATAAACTTATTCAAAGGACGTTACTTTGTTCTCAGTATTTTTCAAGAAGCCAATCGGATCATTTGAATCTGTTCATCCGGGCTTGATAATATAAGTGCAATCTCTTGAATTGACCCTGAAGGTCGAAATTGTATAGACTACATTTACGTATTGCAGCAAATTGCGCAATTTCATCTCAAAGTCTTGCGTCAAGTTCCTAACCTGTTATGATTCACTTTCTTGTGTCTAGGTTTCATTTGTACTTGAACTAATCATAACATTAACTGTAGCTACATTATTCGATATTATCAATTGTTCCAAGCGTTGACGATCTGTCTGCACGGCATATGTACTTTTCACTGGTCGAACAGTTTTCTTAGTCACTTTCCATCCGTATTTTAATGTGGGGTGTCGAGTGGCTGTGTGATCCAAGTCGCTCGCCTTTACAGGTGACGCACACAACTCTCTTGGCTCGATCAACGATGGAACGTGTGAAAGTTTGCCATTAGATTCCTATGAATAGGTGGTTCGTCCTCAGCGAATATACTTGCTGCTATGTGTAAGTATATCATGTCCAAAAAAAAATGGTTATAAACTCATCAAAACTAATCCGTATTTCACTCGAGCAGTTCCATCATCAACTCATTTGCTGAAGATGACATTCCTTTTATCTTACTCTGGATTTGTATTGCTCGCCTCTGGACAATTACTGTGTCCAAAATATATTTTCTTTTGAATGGTGAAAGATATGCCCAAGTTGCATACTCCAAATGAGATTATACAATACTCGTGTATAGTCTTGGGAATGCCTCCTAACTCAAGCATGTCAATGATATCTTGATAGATTAGTTTAGTATTGTACCGTGTAATATTGAGACTTTGAACTTCGGGATCTGAATGTCATTAGATTTGAGGTTATAATGTAAATAACTGCCATAAGAATTTTTTTCACGTTCTGTAGGTAGTATAGGGGACACTTGGCGATGAAAGTTCGACGGGACAAATACGCCGACTGATGAAAAAGTTTCTTATTATAATTAATTTTGAAGTCTGAAATAGAGTCTGACGTCAAGAATTTATAATGACGACGCGCTGTCTGCTCAACGCTTAATTATAATTTCAAAAAATTTGTCTTAAATATATACAATTGATTTCTTTATCTTTGTTGTTACACAGCATCGACCCTCCTATTGACAAGAGGCAAAATTACCTAAGCGTTGTAGAGAAAACTACTCCTATGAAGCCCTTACCAACCAAAGGTCGTGCAAAACCACCAGCGATTGGAAATTTGAAACCCAATTCTAAAGCGGAATCCAATCTCGCCCAAGAATATTCTGATGAAAACATCTACAGCGAAATACCTGAGCCGGAAATAGATTATAGCCCACCACGATCACCAACACAGAGTAAAAGCCAAAAAAGTTTTAGTCATGGACAAGTGCCTAGAGTTGTTTCAGGAAACTATGAAACGAACATAAATACTAGTCCATCCACAGACTTAGAAGATATTAATAGAACATCGGGGGCATACTCAAAGATTATCAAAACTCGAAGCGAAATAGCAGTAGCGGACGATGCAGGAGCAAAGTCAGTAACACATATGGAAGGTAATTCACCGGGAAAGAGTGTTCTCACATCACTTCCAGAAACTTCGTCAAATACAATTACGAACAACGTCGCACCTGTTGATACTAAACCGCCAGAGGTTGCAAAAGAAGCTGTAAGAGATAGCCATAAATCCAAAGATCCCAATTTGAAAAGCACAGACAGTACGCCTACTGAAAACTCTCATGCGGATGATGCACTATATGAAAACAATATTGATGTAAAAGCTCTTGTTACTCGGATCGAAGCTGAGTCGGCACCAAAATCCCCTCTTATGACACCACACGCACCTGCTTTTCCAATTTCTCCTATGGCACCCATTGCACCACCACCACCTCCCCTAAGCAAAACACAACGGGACAGAAATGATTCTTCTAGACTCCGTCTGAAGCAAGTGCATTGGAATAAAATTCCAAAGAACGTGGTAAGTAGTTTCTCGCAAATATTTTTGTTTGTTCTACTGGATACTTCTAGGAATAGTGTATATTGTTCACACCTTTTGTATGTATGGTGAACATGCGTAGAACTAAACATTGTACTACTTTATTTTTCTCATGCAAGTAAAAAAAATTAAAGTGTACTTAGATATGGTCGTTATTCATAGATATAGATGCTTATTATTACATTTATTTGCATGTGTGCGTGAACATATTCACGGAACCAGCAAAATAATACACTGCTGATTTCTGTATTGACAGTTACAAAACACCATATGGAAGAAATGTCAAGATGTGTCAAACAAGATACAACTTTCTCTTCTGGAGGACCAGTTTTCTCAAGCAGAGCGAGATGTTTCCCCAACGATCGGTAAGCAAAATTAAATTTTATTTGCCCTGCTGTAGATAACTGTGTTGGCTTGTACAAAGGCTTTTATTTTAAATAAATGGTTGTGCCATACGTTTGACACTTCAGTGTTCTTTTTAAGGTTTTGCTTTAGGTCAGTTTCATAGGCATTGCAGGCCACCAAACTGTGTAACGTGGCCAAATAATAGGTCACTTACCTTTATATTAATTAACATACTCTCGAGTTACGAATGGCCGAACGTAGACACGTTCTTAAACAGATCCAATACCCAAGTAACCACAACAGGACTGGGCATGTTGTGCAACTTCCTCTACTATGCCTTCGCGGGGTTCAATGTGATTTATATTGCGGAACAGCGAAGTACAGAGCAAACAAACAGTCAAGTTCCATCTCACTCAGCAGAAGCACGGACAGTTTACATGGGTCAAAAACCCTATAATCCGTCCAAAAAACTGATGATCCAAACGATATTCATCCCCTCACGCTTGTCCTATTTTTGTTGCGAATAGCTAAACGTCACTAGTACGGGCTCAGTTAATAACATCACTGATTCCATTACGTCAAACTCGACTTTTGCAGAGATATACAGGGACCGGTATAACCCTCAAACCACCTTGAGAGTCTCAGACGGCACTATGCCACAAAAAATTCCTCATGTTCCAACAGATGTTGCAAAGCAACTGCTCTACACTCTGCCACAAAAAAGAGACTCTCATTACGGTTTCTAATTTAGGGCGTTCCATGAGTTTAGTGAGCGACAGAACATGTCACACTTCGCCAACTAAGTCTCAAGTATTGCAGGCGACCTTTGCCGAATCTCATGCACCCAAGATGATGTCACGGGTTCTCCATATATTGTGTCATATGTTCTACACTATCCGACTGCACGGTAATTTCCGAGCCTCCATCGAGGACGTTTTCCACTTTTGACCCCTGGCGTTTTCTTCCCATCTTACCACTCCATGAACAATCTGGACCAGAACCCCAGTATATTTTGTTCTTACGACGGAACGGAACAGTCCGACTTTAATTACTACCGCAGTCTGGGAGATTTATAAACATTCCGACCAACCAAAGAGACGTCGGCTGTTCTACATTTGCCCACACAAGCCTTTCATTTGGAAACCATCGCCGTTTACAATTATATTGCCGATTTAGGGATAACAAAGGCACACACCTGTCGCATCGAACGGATTGTCTTTGATGGCATTTCGGCTTCGATGATGAATTGTATCTAAACGTCTATCTTCCTACAAACTGAACATAGCTCATTTTCTACTTCAAATACATCCGGGCATACATGGGAGTCGATCTAAAGAATACGAGTACGGAATAGAGCCACTAAAGACACTTTGGGCAACACCGTAACCACATCTATACATTTACAATTAGCAGAATGCAACTCATTGCTCTCTGCTTGCACTTTCCTGAAGGACCACGATAAAGCTAAGTTAAGAGCTAAATATTTAATCTCTAACATTCTGTTTAACGGCAAGGTTGAAGATGTTTGCAAACAAGCCACTAAGGAGACCGATTTCCCTCGCTCCCCCAACCACAGCGTCGATACAACGATTGTATGCAAATCAACATCCATCCAGCGAAATCTACAGTTCTCGCATACCAAAGCGGATATAGCCCGTCCGATTATTTTCTTACACTAAGGATTGGTACTATCAACAGAACAAATAACCGAATCTTGTACATTTGATTAAAGTATGAGCAGTCAAACGATATTCTAACTTTCATACGCTTGTATCTAGCACGTGATAAGAAGATATATTGCATACAACTAGATGCTTTTCTCGTTCTTTGGGACCATTTTGATTGAAACATATAAGACACCAGATTGCTGAAAATATGTTAGAAATTCAGAATCGAAAATGTATTAATGTTTATAAATAACACTATTAAGGTTGGTTGTTTTGGGTTAAACGGCTTTTTTCAGCACATGATACATGGTGGCTAATACATTTATTGGAAGAAGAACATGGGATAACCTCTGGAAGGACCATCGTTCCAATGGATGTTACCAACAAGCTTGCTCACATACCAGCATTGGCCAAGCCCCAGACTCAGTGCCACGCGAACAGAGATAAAATCGCTTAGATCATTAGACCACCGGTGGCCATTTCTGCGTTGGTAGTTTAGTACCCTAGAGACATTACAACGTTCTGATTATCTGTGTTTTGCGACCCATATGAGTTTTTATCCACGAGTAACTCTTTAAAATACAAAGGATCAGAAGAGTTTAAGACTGGGAATAAGTAATAAATTTTAATGAATTATTAATTCACGCAAGTCTTAACATAAAATCCAAGAGTTTAAGCAGATATAACTTGTTTTGCAAAATGTTTCCCTTCATCTTGTAAGAAGATATTTTTTATATTGCTACCATGACGTCACACATGACTTCAGAGTTAGGTCTCGTTCTTATAAAAACTGTCGTCAAGATGACCTCACTTTTCTCAGATTTATTTAACGTTAGTTGATAATTCAAATGTGAAGTATTAAATTTTAAATAAGCAGTGAATCTTAAAGTTAAATGTGCAAATCATAAAGATTTTGTTATCACATTTAGACCAGGGACTTATTTATTATGTCAATTTTAAAACTCACATCCGGTCATTATATCGAGAGTAGTCATTCCCTAGTAAACCTAGCTAAATCCAGTTAAAACCCCTCTACTAAGCAGGAGAACATTACCTAAAGCAATGTTGGTAGACAGTTGAAATCTGAGACATGTCGAGGCTTTTCACAAATGGCTTGAATACAAATGGTCTGCGGTACATGTGCTTATCGATAAGACGTACGTTAGAGAATATGATATGTCATTTTGTCTAAAATATCAAATATGTCATGAGTGAGTAACTAATAAACGACTTTCGCATCTCAGGTGTTTAGGGTTAAAATGAAATGACATTTATCAAGCCAATACTTGTACGACACAAGAAGAGGTCTGCCCATTTAATATTTCCTTTCCAATTGGTTGCAAAGTTTTGACTTTACGTATAATGAAGCTATCTATATTTTCCAGTTATCAAACCTAGCAAGCAACTTCTGATTGACCCCAAACGTGCGCAGAATCTGGGAATATTGATTAACGGTCTTAAGCTTAACGGAACCGGGCGGTTACAAGAAGCTTTAAACAGCGTGTCTGAAGATCAAATGTTTCCATCAGAGAAGCTTACCACAATTAGAAGGTATTGCAATCCGCTCATTTCTTCTATGGAGCTTATATGTTAATTTTTTTGTCTTCCACTATTGGTTATCAAGCCTGACAAGTTTTATTGGATGTTTTCTGCAATCGTCTTCTAATTTATCAGACAGTGCCTTAGATGGTCAAGTGATTTGTTAAAAAAAAGATCTGATTATTATTAATAACATGAATACACGATTTAGACATGAAAGTACTTCATTCATACTAGCTATCAAAGGATCTTTCTTTGCCGTACTTTGGAAATATGCTGAAAGTAAATGTATTATGTACAGCTGTCATTCAAGTCAAGTCACTGCAATCCAGTTTATGTCTGCAATGAATTTCTGCCACATACACAGGTTGGCCGAGCGTATGAAGAAAGTTTGCTTGAATGTTTATCATTTTGGTTGTTTAAGTAATCATCGAAGCAATAATGTATATAAGCAAATTAAGCATGTTATGATCCTCGCCCTACAGATACCAGCCAACACAGGATGAGATTGACATGTACAGGCAATATTTAGGTCGCGAGCACGAGTTGCACGATGTGGATAGATTTATGCTAGAGTTGTCGAATATCCAGTATCTCCCTGCTCGTTTGGACCTTGTCCTCACATTATGGGATTTTCCTCGGCAATATGAAGCCATCGAACAGGTATGTATATATGTTAGTATTTCATCATTTGCCTCTAAATTGTGCTTGAATTCAGGAAAATTTGTATTTACATTTTAATATTATTGTAAATTTATAAGTCTTGTTTTAATATAATTTAATCAGCCAACTTATCGGTGTATTATCTCAAACATTATCAGTTTACTCTAAATAGTATCTTTCGTATGAATTACCGCTCTGATGGCATAGTGGTTACAGCCTTGGTTCATTCCAGAAACTTATAAAAATTGTACTACCAGACAGGCGCACGGCATTAAGGGGTCCGACATTAATTCATGTTCCTATTGTACATGGAACATGCTTTTGGATAACCGGTTCGAGGCTTAAGGACCAAGACTAGTGAGGTGAATTACCGTTTGGTTTTATCTAGGTTTGAATGCTGAACGTTTTATGAAAGGCTATATGGTTCGTGCCCATACAAGTATTATTAATAGGTTTGACACAGTCGTTTATCAAAGGCATGAATTAGTTTTTTTCGGGAATTGTGTGGTTTAAAGTTAGAGGATAAAGTCACAGACGGTTGTTTGGTAGCGTGCTGCGGGGGCCAGATCTACATTGACACTGAAGAGACAATAAGTCTGCATATTATGATATATTACCGCTCTCACAAACCCACCCCCTTTGAATAGTTAAACTTTCCTAATTCATGTTAGTGACTTGTAAAAGACGTTGAGTTATTCACAGGCTACAAGCAGAGATATGATGACAACACTGGAATTGGGTTCTATACTTTACTAGAATTTACATCGTGTTTTCTTTCAGTCTAATTAAGCTGCAACAATCTTAGATCTGCAGCGATACGATATATTGTTTCATGGTCATATCAGTTTGTTGATTAATTGTAACATCTTGAACACAATTCTGGTTAAGTTCTCTCTCTCTCTCTCTCTCTCTCTCTCTCTCTCTCTCTCTCTATATATATATATATATATATATATATATATATATATATATATATATATATATATATATATATAATTATTTAAAGATCATAAACCATTTAAATTTTTTGTTCTTTGAAGTTAGTCGAGCTGGTGCACGCTGCCTGTGACGAACTTACAAGTAACGTCCAGTTCCTTTCGGTGCTAGAATATATACTGGCCATCGGAAATCATCTAAACTCTTTCTGGTCTGACTCGGTGAAGGGCTTTCAGCTCTCTTCCATTGAAAAGGTAAATTATTTATCACCTTCAGAAAAGATCAATTCTTGGATTTCACACATCTTTGACAACTTCAGTATCAGAAACATAGCTTACTTCACCTGTGACACGTTCATCATAATGCAAGGGTAAAATCGATTTATGTTCCATTTCTCAACTTCTGCTTCAAATATATTACCTATTTATAATACCTCTGAAGAACTACTATTACATCTCAAATTCACATTACCCATACTAAAATCATTGAGTTAAGGCTACATATATCTGCCCACATACGAGACAGATAAAGTTATCACCGTTTGATACATGGGATGACACCAAATAAATACATTGAATATTTCAAGTTACTACTTCCGCTCCTACTGAGTAGGTTACTTTTTAGAGATGGACATGCCTCGCAATACACATATAATTATTCCGGTTGTGTTCTACCTTAAAGCACGTGTTTTGTAGTTTTCGCTACGAAGGGAAGTATAGTGTACTCCATCTAATTTTTTCAACGTTTCTTTGATGTTTTTCGACGACAAAGTTTTATGTCTTTCCTTAGAATTAGAACTTTATCGTCCTCACACCATTAGGTTCCCAATGTACGTTCCTGTACGGGTCGCTAAAGCGTCATATCATATTTGTATAGCTTTGTATCATGTGCACATACTGTGCGTGTTATAGAAAACTCGGTTATATCGCGTATATTTTCTGACAACGTCAGATACGTACCGGTATGTTTTCTACAATTTGTGTAGACATGTCATTCACCTCTTATTAACTATAAGCAACTCTTGGGTAACTTTACCTGTGTATGCACTCACATGACCTTTTCGGTTTGTAACATTTATTACAATTTATATTTTAGCATCCACTTCGTAAGCATTTTTACGCACGCTCTAATACTGTATTTGTATCGGCTGCCTCTTACGCGCCTTCTGTATAAATTGTCGTAGCGTATCTTTGTACACATACACACAGTGAGTTCATAAAGAACAAGCATGCCACGCACCATCTACGAATACATGCTATAATTTAATGTGTTGGGTATACATGTAGTATACATGTTGCAGTAATAGAGCACTAAAGGAAAAGGCGCAGACTCGTACCTTGACTGATGAAGACGTCATCATTATACACTTTGACGTCACTCCGATCAGCGACAGGTCTGGCGGCTTCTCGTTCACCACCTCAGCATTATAACCATTTCTTGGTAAAATTGTAGGCCATTTACCACATGAGTTCTACACCCAGTTGCATGTATTAGCCGCTACTGAGGGTAAATGAAATTGAAACAAACCGCCTCAGTCAATGTTTCGCATTTTATATGTACGGAACGGCCAATTCTGCACAACTTACCAACTGGAATAGGAAGGACCACGTCATGCCAACTACGATTGTCACAACCGGACTCGGCCAAGTGGCTCTGGTCGCATCAGGTAACTAACCTAGGTAATTGTACGACCATTATCGATAGCATTGGAGTAAGATAAAGATAAAAACTTGCAGACTCCAATATTATCTCTCACGTCACTTCTACGCACCAGTTTTGTGGATCAAATATCTTCTAACCCTTCCCAACATAAATTAGTGGACAACGTCGTGCAAGATAAAGTAGCAATGTTCTATCACAACGGAACTCTGCCATATACCACTGTTTGCAACAGGTCACAACCGCAGTCGATCGTACCATTTAAGCCAAAAAGACAGACGGTCTTTGTCCAGTTCGCCTACTCCACACCACAAAGCATTCTCAAGATCAGCCACCGGTTACTCAATGTAGCAGGTGCTTTGTTTAGTACCGCAGTACATACAGCATATGGATTCACTTGGTGCCCAGACCTTCACCACTCAAAGGTAGTACCCCAATTAGGATGTTGTGCTGGAATGATGGGCCACGACTTTAGATAATATTTTCCGGCTTCGTTTCAACTTCTTCGACGCGCCGTTCACCTAGAATTCACAAGTTCCAACGTATTTTCCTGATCAGTCGAACAATTGAGCACATATTCCTTTTGTTACTATTTGCGATTTGTTAATGTGGTCTAGAATTGTAGCATGTAACATTCTAATCGAGAAAGACATTCAATTGTTATCGCTCTGGGTCTGAGTGGCTAACTTAGAGAGCACCACAGAGACACAGCAATCATGAAAATGGCGAAGCCCTTAACAGGAAGCCCGCAGATGCAGTCTTGTACGGTGCAATTAGTGGGTTACATATTTCATTACCAGCTTCAACATGATAATTGACACGGAGGTTACAATGGCCCTGTTCCGTCACTATTAAATTAATGACTCTTTAACGATGGGCAATGCCTCCAATCCCGTTACGATGTCAGATCTCTGCCACTTTTAGAGCTCAGCCTGCCCATGACATTAGTACAAGTGATCTTCCGTTACTATCGGACAATGCAATCCGTATCAGATCGCACCGGGTCAATACAAAATATTTTGTTTTTGAGGTGGAACGATGAATCTGACTTTGTTCAAACTTTCGTGCAATGCTAAAATGCTTGCTCCATGGTCATTCGTGCATTAGTACCTAGGAAATATGAGGTTTCCTCGAGGGAAACCGTCCTGCAATTCCGATTTATTTTGAAATTCACGGTCCTCTAACATCAGTTTGGATCAAAGCATAACATTATTGTTAATATGGTATCGATTAGTTAGGCCACGTATCTGCATACATACAATCAATGGAACGATAAATACAGTTAGTGGATTCATGCTATATAATTAACATGACGGTTCCGTGTAAATCCATGGCCAAATGTTGTGCTCAATTGTTATCAGTGATCCATCGCAGCCAATATTCATGATGTACCCCTATTTATTTATTAGCTATTTATTGGAAGATTTTCCGTCACATTTGTGTTTCATTAGCGTATAAGGCGACGTTTACGCAAGACACCAGGACTAGGTACGACAGTTATTCGTAAGTGTTTGGATCTTGTTCACAAAGAAGAAACTAATGACCGTTTCATCAAGTCTTAACACGGTCATTGAATGGTATCACGTATGGTCATCGCATTCTCCTATAGCCTTTGCTTCCACCTAAGGTGTCTGGCGACAGAGATATAATGTCCCATATCCTTTCCTGGCATTCTAGCATAGGCTTCCGCATCGCAGGCCTTTTACTGGGCCCATCTAGGTAATCTTCAGAATACGACCAATCATTCAATCTTAGCTTGATTTTTTGTCAAGAATCGTATTTAAGTCCAAAACTTCCACCTGAATAGAGAGTGTCTTCAGACATATACTGGATGGAAATGTATTTATTGGGAGCATCAGTTGTTACAAGAACCGTATCCCGTACCAAATATCCTTCGCCCACGGTATTTATTCAATGCGACAGCGAACATGATTGGTTTAGGTCGCCTACAGTTAAAACCAATCATTATCAAAGGCTGATGCTCCACGATCTAAGAACGCTGCATCATAATGGAATAGAGGAAATTGAGCTTCCAAAAGCATTGTTCCTATCCCTCAAGTGAAATCTATCATGGGCGATGACCTAGCTAGAAAAGACTGTTTAAACCTATCTCTCTTGGTCTTCATTGGCTCTACTATATTCTATGACCTGCTTCCTATATCGCACGGGCGACAACATGTAGAATCCTTGAGATACATGCATCATTAGTCAACAAAAACTACTTGCTGTGCTGAGAGAATTGGCCAGTGACACTCTTCATGTTCCTTGCTTTGTATGCCAAGAACATACTATCAATCATGAAAAAAAATTCTTTATGGTGCAAACCCTGTATATTATGGACACTTTATCTCAAGGCTGTCTACATGAACAAGGAAAAGCTCCGATTAAATGCATTAAATGATCCGAACCGGTGAGTTGAGGGAGATTTACTTTTAAATCTCAAAGAGGGAAAGATGGCACATCAGCTCTTGGACTTGCGTCATGAATAGAATAGCTAATCCTTTCCCATATCGGGAATTATTCCAAGATTAAAGGAATCGGTTACACCTATCGGTAGAACAGTCGCATGAAGTATTGCATTGGAGAGAATATGTTTCTTAGTTGACACCCACGCCGTATGATGGACATCATACTCCATCTTCTCCAGCTTTAGTCTCAGATATAGTGTATTCCCAAAGCCCTGAGCTACACCTGGTAGTATGAAGTGCCGTGACGCAATACGACAACTTCCCGGGTCGTTTGCCATCTTCAACAGACTGGAATTCGATATTTTCAGTGTATTTATGGAAGTGAATTTCCTCTTACAAAAGCCACGCCCCGACATATGGAGTCTCTTCTCTAGCCGGGTTATAATCTATAATGTGCCTTATAAACCTAGCGACCATGAATGGACTTTCTGGGGTAAGGATAAGTTACTCCCTCCACCTCTTATCTATTATCATTAGGGATTATAATCGGGTAACGTATTTAAAGAACAAACCATTCTTTTAAGCAATTTGTGTTTGTTGGATGATACTTATCCGATCACAATGCACATGCACCCTTTCAAACTTCCCGCAGTAACATTCATCTGGACAGCGCGCACTCGTCTCCAGTGGCAACTAAAGAATCGACGAGTTTTGCTACTATCTCTTATCAGGTGTAGGTCACTTGATCTAACTGCCAGTTAGTTAGGCAAATAACATTTAGCTGCTTCGCTCTAAACAATTAGATGTCGTGGGTGAGATATGAAAGGTAGTTTTGATTCATTTGAGGTATTATGGTTAGGTATGTAATATCGAACAAATATATTTGGCTAAAAAAATGGTATTTCGCAGTCCCGCCATCATCATTAGGTCACTTTGTAAAGATGATGCAGATTAAGAATTGAGATGGATTTTAGCATCATTTGTGATTCTGTTAATTTGCTTTGCCTGTTCAAAGGCACATTTGGATGCCCTTAAGGATCATTAGGAGTCAACATATACTGTATGCTTAAATATTAAAATTTCATAACACAAAGTTTTAACTGATAATTTAAACAAGAAAAAGAGGTGACTCTATTGCTACAGTGTTGAACATGTAATATGTGGTTCAATGCCCACGTCTTCCGATAATCCAGGGTGGGTTACTTCTCTGCATCCTTAGAGAGGATACGTAACTCCCATTTTATTGTCAGGGTCTTGCCAATATTATATTTATAAGCGGTTAAATCAATATGCCAGACATATACATTTTTGTGTATGTCCTCAAATTCGAGTAAACAATAAGAAATTGAAAACAGATGTACGTTATATACCTTCGATAGGTAACAAATCGTAAATGAGATCATTTTAGGTGAACTTTAATTCAATAAATCAATACAATGTGATGCTGATGCAGCAACGAAGATCTATATTTAATGTTGCTACCGTTTTGTGTCCGAATGGAGAAAACATATCTGATTGATGATGTATTGTAAGATTTCTTCTGTACATGTACTTCGCAGATACTGGACATTAAAGGCCGCTCAGCCAACTACACAATGGTCAATTTTCTAGTGGACCAGCTACAACTTACTGACCCCAGTTTGATGACTTGGCCGGACACTATGCTATCAGTCAAAAAGTGCCAGGACTGTTCGGTCAAAGCTGTAGCTGCTGAGGCGGAGGGTGAGTACGAACGGTTTAGTACCATTGTTTTAAATAAAAGTAAAAACTTCCTTTAGCATCTTCCTCACAGATTAGGGAAGTGTAGCCCACATTTACAATGTAATATTTTTTTTACCAAATCCGAGTTTAAGTGATGACGAGGCAAAATGTATTCCCCATTGCAAACAAACTCAATATGTGCTGTGCTTTTCTCAAATCAACTTGGAATAAACATATCGCGATTCAGTATCTGAATATTATTCCGCAGACCAAATTTGTTCTTTCCCAGATACTTTGTTCATTCTCTAAGGAAAACAGAACAGATCCATCGAAAACACATATTATTACTATATTGTTTCCGATACAGACAGAAATATATTGGTAAGTTTTCTTTTGTAATTCAGTCTTAACGACCACTTTCTCGTTATATAAGTGACGAATTACTTATTTTTCCTGTATATGACAACATATCGCATTTCCTACAATTAACATTTTCTTAGATAATGATAGTGCTCACTCAGGTTCCATAGCACTGAGTAGCAGTAGTTGTAGCTAGCGTAGTTGTTTGAGCAGATGTATGCAAATCCGAAGTCTCCAAGAAGGTCCCGCTGCAATATTGATGCACTCGTTGATCCACGACTTCTCTCATCTGAGATATGGTGCAATTAATTTAAGGATACACTTAGATTATCTTGTTTTCATTATCACATTAGGAATCAAAGGTATTTGGAGGGTAGGCATATACATCTGAGTCATTTCCAATCTATTTTGTAATGTTTCGGCTTTGGGTCCGGGACTGGAGATACGAACGTTAGGAACCAGGTATTCCACCTTGTCACAAACAGGTCCACCACAGTTCTATCCCGTCGGATACATATATGAATGAAAATCGAGGAATGATGGAACCATTCCGTCTGAATTATTGTTTGTTCTGGGAAAAAGATTCGGCTAGTTCGTTATGAGTTCTTAGATATAAAGAACTTATTCATGTATTTGTTCTTGAAATCACTACTCTAGAAAGTCCCACACCAAGACCCAAATATCCTGGGACTTGTTTTCTTGTTGCTGACTAAAATAGGTCATTACTGTATGACTTGATTCCTCCTTCTCGTTTGAGATACGTCAAAACTATAGAGTTGCCAGACATAATGAGAGCTCCCTTGCCATGCAAATATTCCTGCTACCAGTGAAAGGCTTTCACAAATGGCGTCACCTCCAAAACTGACTGATGTGTTGATATCGTTCCTGAGTACAGCACAGACCGCTGGCTCCACGAAAAGATGGTAGTAGGTGGCCATCCTAACCTTCCGTGCTTGAATCGGTACAAATATAATCTCGGACGGGTGTACTGGTAGATTAATACCCGCCGTGAGCCAAGTTAGGTTGTCCTAGATTCGCAGAAGGTGTTTCAATTGTGTGCAGATGAAGAGAGGATGGTCCAGTGGGAAAACATTAGGCAGCAATTCTTATGTCTTTTTGAACGCAATATCCGTTTAGAGCCTCATTTAGTTATAGAGATTTTCATGGAGTTCGGAATGTGCGAGGTAATATTAATTCTTCCAATGGATTATATTGGGTAACGTATTTAAGAAAGAATATATGTGTATTAAGGCAGAGAGCATGGGATCTTTTGATCCTAATTTAGTTAATACTGAACCCAATCTACCTTGCAAACATGTTGGACGAGGATGTGTACAATGCTCCAATATCAGGTATTCTGTTACTACATTTGGAAGCTATCTAGTTCGTGGAGATATTTTGGAATCAACCATGAGAATTCCATGCCGCTCAAAGCCCAGTTAGTACATTTGTTTACGATTCCTATTACGGATCCAGGGCAACGGAACGCTTCAATTCTTAAAAATTAACCGTATCAGACTCCACGAGTTACATCCATCCATGCCGATTATTTTTCCCTGATTTTATCTCAGAGATTTATCATCCCAAATGGCTCAGTTGGATCTGGTAGGACCTATAGCGGCAGTGGATCGTACTGCATTCCTGGGTCATTCTACAGCTTTATAAGATCTGGCTTCACGACATCCATTTGATTTGCGGGAGGGAAGAATTTCCCTTTCCCAGCATATTGAATCGATTGTCTCGATGGGTTATCTAGA
Organism: Unio pictorum; assembly: GCA_030141615.1. Lineage (NCBI taxonomy): Eukaryota > Metazoa > Mollusca > Bivalvia > Unionida > Unionidae > Unio > Unio pictorum. Next base: position 6,065,032 of record JARLTB010000043.1, on the reverse strand, counting down.
ATGTGTTTCGCTTATCGTAGAGGACCTAAATGGCATCTTCGTGATAAAGTGATTTAAATCTCGCCACATTTTATATATTAAAGGAATTATGATCAAGTTACGTATTTTAAGAAGATGTCAACATTTTATAGCAAAATGTTTCGCCAATAAGTCTTACCCAATCATAATATACATACACTCTCTAAGCTAAACTAGCGATACATTCCTATGGAGAGCACGACTCCAGCTCCAGCTGGTAGAACCGGAGTGTTCATGTGATTTAGGCCTATCCCTTTATCAATAAGAGATCACTTTAACTGCCACCTAGGTAAACATATATCTTTGAGCATTTTAGTTAAAAGGTTTTAGCCTCGAATGTATAAGGAAGTATGCTTGTTTAAGTATTATTGAACATGTTGAAGTAGAAAGAATTGGTTTCAAGATTCATGTCGCCATCAACAGTCAAAGGTGATTAAAATTATTACATGATTACCGTCAAAGATGGCTTTCTGATTCGATGGCACAACGTTACAATGTTCGGAATTTGATCAATGTACGATTGGAATATTTGTTTCGTTTGCTCCAAATGATACTGTAATGTATTCCGAATTGTGGTCAGATGATGTTATTGTTCCAATATGTAAATGTGTGAAACAAATGATTTAACGTTATAGGAGTATAATGATTAATAATACACACGGTAGAGTATATTCGCATTTATTCAATTACATACTGATCAAAAAGACCAATACAATTTCTAATAATCAATTTTATTTATAAGATCATAAATAATCGATTGACCATATATTTATATTTCGTCCCATAATTTCAAACATATAACACTGATAATAAGGTATAATGTATCTGTATTGATATTGCAATTCGTTTTCTCAACCTTAATAGAAAATATACTTGCTTATGTTTGGAGTCCAACTTGGACATTGCATAGAGCCATACTTGGCCTTGCATAATACGCAATTTATTAGGACGAATCCGTACCACAAACAACATCGACTAATATGCTGGCGCATAATGGTCCGGCAGATCAGCGTGAATATTGTTTGCAGTTGGATTCGACTATTTAGCTAGTACATACGGTAAGTTAAAACTTTGAAAGATATTTATATCTCAATCAGGCATATGTTCAATGTAATGCAAACATGTCAGGATTGTTGGAATCGTATGTTGGTGTTGAGCAAGATGTTCAATTATCTTCATTGTAATTTATATTTGTGAATAATAACTTAGCGACACTCATCTCAAATGTGTGTTTACCATCAAAGAAATAAATCTATCTTATTGCATGCATATGATGCATTCAACAAAGGTTATATAAGTCCAATAACAACCATGATGCGTGCGATTAGACCTTAAAAACTGAATACGTATCTCAATAAATATTGCATAGCTGACAATGTGAAAAGTAGATTTTTATATACATAGCAAATGGCAGAAGAAAGGAACATCGAGACAAAGTAAGTTCTGTGCATCGATTGTTTTTACTCTCATTAAATTATTTTCATCATAACCACTAGTTTGATATTAATTACGACATGATATACATTGAAAATACCATTCCCATCACTGCTACCACTATGACACAACATGAAACATTTATCATATTTGTGTTCCTTAAATTTCCATCTAGCGACGAGTGTTGGCATTAAACATAAGTGTGCGTTTTGTCAAGATCAGAACAAATTTCTTATCATCAGAATTGAAAGATTAAAATAGGATTGCATAGGATAGGTGACCCTCAATTGCTCATTTTGTTAGGCAATACCTCATAATCCAAGGCTTTAGTATCACTACACTTCTGTCCTAGCCACCGTTGGAATCCCTAGCATGTCCTGTATATAGACATAATGTGTTAAACGTTCCGCCAAAACAAAAATATATTTCTGGCACAATATTTGTCAGAATTCGAGATACGTCAGTTCAAAATCAGATTTTTTCAATCTGTGTAGGTATATCAATTGAAAATTTAACGTGGTCTGTACTTTACGTTTTGTTTTGTACTATATTAAATATATCCTCAATTCGAACTGGTATGATTTTGCTTGAGATTATCAGGACATCAATAATTTTCATATACACTTAATTCCTCAAAGGTAGAAAACATTATCACTCGCCCTAATGACAATTCTTGCCCTCTCCTTCTACTCTAGCAAAACATTTGATGTCAGAATTCAAACGTTCCTGTTTGCTTTAATATTGATGCTTTTTTAATTTATTGTTCACTACAGTTTTGAAAGGAGATCTACAGAAAATGAAAAAAAATCTTAAAACAATAAAGGGAAAAATGAAAGCTCCCACGAGACAAGATCTGAAATTTCAACAAGAGGCGCAGGTAATCTTTAAAACAAATTAGTCTAACTATTTTCTCTGACAAATATTCGAATTCACCTTTAGAAACGATATATTCCCCTCAAGGTCCCACGCTAATGTCGTAAGTAATCAATTGTATTTAAGTTTAACTGACCATGTTTCCATTGATGTATGGGTAGATTATGTCCAGCTCGTTTCATATTTAGATATGTAATTATGAAGGGTTCTCTAAATATGTATAAACTGAATACCTAATCATATTTAGCACCCATTTTAAGCTAATCAAACTCTGTGTTATATTATCTAATTTAAGTGTGTTATCTAAAACAGCATGCATGCATCAACCAGTACATACTCTCATACATACTGATTGGTAAAATTTTCAGACAGTCTTCGTGAACATATAGTTGTTGTATCATCCTTTTCTAACGGCTTAAACTCATTTTTATTTCAGACACTTGTCATTAATTACGAGATGAATATCGAAAAACTGGAGAGAAGATCAAATGAACTTCACATCAAGTATAGAAAATTATTGGTAAGGAACTTTTTATGACAGTTTGTGGAACATTAAACCACTACGATCTAATCCATTTGACAATAAATATTAGTTTGGAAATATATTTTTAAAAAACAATTATGTTCCCATTTATTTACCTATCGGTTTTTCCCCGAATTTATTTATTGTAATGGTGTAATAGGGTTTCGCGCCATTTTTAAGCACACGATAGGCTATACATGGCGGCCAGTATTATTGGTGGAGGAAGAACCCGGGAAAACCCCCAGAAAGAACCACCGACCCAGGAGAAGCTACTGGCAAGCTTTCTCACATAACTTCATTAGCCGAATCTTAGACTCGAACCACAGACAGAGGTGAGATGACAGTGATCCGTACGGAGAGCGCTTTAGACCACTCGGCCAAACACCTCCCCCCCGCGAATTTATTTAATTAACTAAATGGAAGGTTTGTCGCGGACAGAGATAAATGTATAAACTATACAACGTTTCCGATATTTTATTCATGCTCTGCATATGGTGTGCTACATAGATGTTTGATTGTCTTGCTCTTTTATTTTCATCTACAAAACATTGCCATTAGTACCATCTGGTCAGGGGCCCCGAACCCACATCAACGAGCGCTCTTGTGTATCATTTTAACCAATATTGCCCCATAAGGCATTCACTGCAAACGATGTCCAGCTTAATGACTCAGTACACGGTAAAATGGCTTTACTTTGTACTCCAGCATTTGCAACTCAAAGGGACCCTTTACTTGCAGACTATTGCAAGTATCATTAACTCACCACCACAATCGATTGTATTGTGAATGACAAGACGAAGGACCTTTACCATATACAACAGCGCGAGATCGAGATTAAAGCAAGCCTATTCAGATATTATATCGGACATCGGAAGTATGCACTGGTTTTCTGGATCAGATATATCCCACCCCGTCGTGACACAATAACGTCCCCATGCCATGCAAGATACAATGACACTGTACAAATGCTAAAATATCTATATTTTTGTTTTTAGATTGACGCTTCTAGACTCGTTGGATTGTTCATTAACGATTGTTTCCAACTTGAGAAAACTGGATTAGGGTACACCATATTATCTCTTACCTTTTGTACCACGCTCGGGAACAGGTGTGTTGGAGGGTGAGAGTATGCGTCCGCCATGGAACGCCTTGTTGCAAACTACGGAATGAGTATCGAATGCTTGGACCTTCAGATCCAGATAGCCATTTCGTTACCCTCTCACCCCCCCCCCTCCAAAAAAATGCTTCTGTGGTCGATCACAGCAAACACCAAGCCTCAGCTTGCATTGGTAGGACATATTGCTTTTGGCGCAACAGGTTACCTTCCCGCGTCGTTTGACAGTTGCATAAGGACACCACTACATCTGGATTCGCTTTAAGCAATAAAAATCTCATCTGACGCCACTCCCCAACAGATGGAGTCTTTTCTTCCAGTTCGTTTTTCTAGAAGCCGTCTCACATACCTAAAGGGACTTCAGTGGACCTATGTGGATATGGGTAGTAACCTTCTCCACCTCTTATCTACTCAACTTCGTAATTATGATCCTGTAACGTATTTGAAGAAGAAAGTTTTATTCCAGTAAAATATTTTTCTGTAATAATAGCTTCCTGATCATAATACTCATGGGCCCTTCCAACCTCCCCACATTTACATACATATAGAGAGTATGCCAGTAGTAATTGAAGTATTCACTGGATTTCGAGTTAATAACTGCATCAAGTGGAGATCACTCGTATTGCCACACTGGTGGTCAGATAATAAATTTTAGCTTTTTGGCTCAAACGTTTTAGCCTGAGAGGGTTGAATTTGCGTGATAGTTGCTGTCAATTTAGGGTATTGTGTTCGTGTAATTATTATTGAAGAAACTTATTTACTAGAAAAGGTGTCGCCCATCTGGTGAGCTCTTCAGTTTGATAGATATGTTTTCAAAAATATCATTTTGTGCTTTGTAAGAATTAAAGTTTAAAACCAGCCAATTAGCAAGGTTTAAGAATGTCAGTTATATTGACTTCAAACCACAAGTTCCTGCTGGAAATTACCCGCCAATTACTCTTGTATGGAAGATTAGGACTGTGTGCCTTTTGTGATTTTGAGAAATATTTCTTATGAGCCGAGATGTTTTAATCAGAACTAGTCGAAAAATCACATAATACGCTGCATCGTCGTGCGACAGACTGGAACAGTGTGTGCGATCCGTTCCAACAATTATTATGGTTTTAACATTCATGTCAATAAAATACTCATTTCTTATGCAGGAATATTTAGGAGAGCCGATGTTTCAGAGATCTGAAGAACTGTTTGGTTGCATTGCCAGATTTACCGACAAATTCCGCCAGGCAATGAAGGAGACTGAAGGCAAATGATTCCAAAAGTATACCATTAACTGAAGGCAAATGATTCCAAAAGTATACCATTAATTAGTGCAATAGATTACAAGGCATTGTCACAGCTTCAAACTTATAGTTCAGTGAATATGTCATTCGAAATATAAACTACACACGAACCGCTCGTATTTCATACCATTCAAGAATGCATAAGGCAGCTCATTAACCCAATCAGAAAATATTGATACCTTTGATTTGGTTGATAATGAAATACAGTAAATTGCTCATTTGGACATTTAATTGTGTGATGTCTATATTGTTGCTTGTATTGTAAGTTGATTAAATTGCATCTTCTTTATTTATGACAAATTCAAGAATGTGAAATCTCCTTCAGACTAAAAGAACGAGACGTGACAAAACCGTTTCACAGGAGGAAAAGGAAAGAAATCAAACCCGGATATAAAAGGATTATCTTTCATGATGAAGTAACTTCTTTAATTTGAAGTTACCGATATAGCACAAAGTAATTAATATACTGAATATCAGGTTTCAGTCATTCTCGTAAGTTGATTGCAGATTCAGAAGAGGATGACTTGGCCGACAAGAGAAAGTGCTTGAGTGGTACGAATGTAGGTTGACTGCGTGCTTGATCACTTCCACTTAAACAGAGGTTCGCTAAGCACATATTAAAGCCTGCTATTTGCATTGTCTGAACATAATAACATTCAACATACAATGTCTGACCACATTCTTGGACTGGCAAGCTGTTATTTTGGAAACTCATTTTTAGAGATGGTTTGATGAATAAATGTCTATCTCTTTTAAGGCTTTAAATCATTATTATGTTATACTATGTGATGTCTAAAAGGCTATGAAACTCAACAAGCACAGACGAGTACATAAACGTGATACTCTAGCAGATTCAACTATCAGCCATCTATTACTGAAATAAACAGGTTCACGTAAATTTGATTCTCTCAAACTTGTATTCAGGGGCGTATTCTTTGACCCTTCCTTTCCCAGTTTTAATCAACTACGACATACTGTGTTTCGTTGGTAAGTGTCTAAGTAACAATAAAATGTCCAATTGGGCATGGTCCCTGTACTTGCAGTGCACTATACCGGATGAAAATATGCAGTCGTCAACACGAACCTACAATTAAACTCGCAAAGGATTAAACCGATGAATACATAAAGTATCTGCATGACAAACACATCTTAGGTTATTTAACCCATTTATTATTACATTCACACACCATCAAACAGTGTGTTAAACTCAGTGAAAGTCTACCTTTTCATCCCCAGTAAATTTGAATACCAAACAAAACCATGAACAACAGTAGTTACGGCTTATCAAAAGACCCTATTTTCTTAATGAAAATAAATCATTAGCAACGTTGACCATAAAAGGAATGTTTTTACAAAGAAATAATCAAACAGTGAGCAGTATGGAGGAAGAGCTGGTGCAAGCAGAAACACATTTTACTAGCGCGATAGGCTATGCATAGCGGCCAGTAGGACTGGTGGTGGAAAAAGCCCGACACACGAGAAGTCGAACTTTCTCACATATCGAAGACTCGAACCCACGAAGACAGTGGTGAGGTGACAGTAATCGGTAACGGCGAGCGCTTTAGACCATTAGTACACCCAGGTCCACCGTGTGAGCTTGAAAAACAAATGGAAAACAAACCAGTTTTAATTATGGACTTTCAATGAACAAAGTCGATAATATTCTTAACAGAACATTCTTTTCATTACACAAAAGGACTGGTCAGTTCTAAATTAGAACCGCATGGAAAATTCACTCGACCACCAGAAACGTTCACTTGCCTTTTAGAAATAGTTGATTGGTTTTCCAACCATAATTATTTCCGAGTATCATACATGCATGACGACGGATGATTCCAAGAAAACAGTCACTCTTGCTATACCAGTACTTATTATCGCTAAAACAGTATATTCTCATTATATTGTCATGATTCTATGGTCCTAAGCTATGTAACAAAAAGAATGAAAGCGAAGTTTTGCAAAACGGAACAAATAATTTATTTCCACAAAAATAGAAAGTGGAAAATTGAAAATTACTTGTAGCATGGTGGATGAAATCCTGGATAAACCGATAAGTTATATCACAAGTCCAAAATATTGCGTACTCCAAATGCGTTCCAGTGGTGTTCCACATAAAGTCCACCTATTGAGGTGATGTACTAATAGACATGATAGCTCACAATAATATAATCCAAATGTCTTTAAATTAATTCACAATAATTCCAAACATCAGCTACTAATTTATACAAAGTGAGCACTATATAAAATTAAAATTAATAATTGAAACAAATAGAATTAAATCCACACAGCTGACTTGAACACAAACATTTGCCTCCTCTTAGACTTATTCATATTATAACTATAACTGATTTTAAGGAAACCATCACCTATATTCAAAAAAACTAAACTTAGTTTCAGAGGCAGAATATGACTAGATTAATCATTTTAAAATCACTCTTTGTCAACAAGGTCAGGTACTTTAGAAGCTTGCCAATCAAGAGTTACGTTATCCTTGTTTTCAAGAAAACCCAAAACCTGAACACATCAACATGCCAACTTATATCGTTAGCACTTAAAATGATCTCATCTTAAAGATCAAACCAACACCAAAAAGGAAAATAAGCATTTAATAGTATACGTACTGAAAGTCCTTTACAATATGTAATTATTAAAATTAATACACATAATGTAGATATATTTACCACTATCAAATGTGATTTCGATAATCCATGTATTTTTTTTCTCATGCGTTATGGAGAAATAATGTTATAATTACATTTATTTTAATGTTTATACATATTTGAATTAAAAAAAACGATAATGTATCAGGACATTTTTTGTAGCCAATTAAGATTACCGTTACATCAGTACACTTAGGTCGCAAATGTTCATTTTATGTGCATGAATCCCTTCTGTCTTTGCATATTTATTCTATGTCAGATATACATTGGTTGCACCTCACAGGTTCGCATTATGCACAGGGTGAACTTCCAAATACATAGTGAAATCCGGTATTGGAACAATGTGTTTTTAAACCAGTAGTGCACACGTGGGCAGTCCGTTTTCTTTAAGATTTAAATGAGTACTACATGACGCAAATATCTAGTAAGAATTCAAAATAATTATCTCGAAGGTTTGAGGGCGAAATTAAGTCTCGTAAGATCAGTTTTGATAAGAAAAATATGTGTATCAAACGTTTATTGTGCAATTTTGGGAAAGAGAATAACTGCCAATTTATACCGAACCTTTGTAAAAAGTCTCTCAATTGATTATGATCAAATGATATGACACAGAAAACTAGAAGTTATTCGTAAATCCAGAAATAAACTACTTGTCTATTCGTGTTCTCTTATTTTCCCCCTTATTAATATATATAAATATTACCAAATAAACAATGCCAACACGTAACATTTGAGACCACTTTCGCTTTATCGCTTTTTAGACTGAATTCAATATCATTGTTTACGTGTCACAAACAACATTACACAAATAAAATTACGTCATAGATTAAAATATTTCTAATACGTTCTTGTTATAATCTCAAATATTTAATTATCATGAAAAATTGCATACAGAGTAAGGATATATAACATCAAGATACATAAAAATACATAATACTGGATCACAAAGATATAAATATCATAAGTGAAAACTAAAGTTGAACTATGTAGATAAACAGATAAACAGTTTTATCACTTTTTTAATATGTATAATTTATCATTGTTAATAGATTTTGAATTGATAAAAAATGAAGGCTGTGCATTCTCTTTTAAATTTCAAATTTGTCAAATGTTTAATTTGTCGGTATCTAATTGGTACACCAAAACATAAAACATTAAACGTTACCATTCAATAAATTGTTCAGATTCATTTTCAGCCTGAACTGAAAAATTATGCAATTAATGCCTTTTTAAAAATAGTTGGCAACATAAATCAAAATATGACTTTCTGGTTCATCGTCGAGCTTAGAAAATAATTGTAGATACAAAAAGATTAAATGGGATCTGTACATCACGGTTGTTCCATATCAGCAAAATAAAGGTGTTTGTGTGTGTTGCCCGTTATTTGTCACATCAACAAAGTGGTGAGAAACACATAAAATTAAAATTCAATAAATATTTCAAGGCTAATTCCTATTTCTACGGTGGCCTAGTGGTTTGAACGTCCGCCTTGAATGCGGTAGGTCGTGGGTTCGATCACCGGTCAAGTCATACCAAAAACTTACAAAAATGGTGCTAGCAGCTGCCTCGTTGTTTTATCAGCAACATACCTTCCACAAGCTTCAATATTCATCTCAAATGTTCGTATGAAATGCCATATTTATGAGTCATACACATCTTGACATTATATGCTGCACTTACAATTTTATATTTTATGCACAATGTGTGTGTGCAGTATTCAAATTTGAACTCATCTTTATGATATCCTTTTAAATAAATTCACAGCATGCATTCAAACACGTGTACCGGCCACCATCTTAATACCGGTCCTTGGCAACTGTTTGCACAATCTTAATACCGGTCCTTGGCAACTGTTGCACAATCTTAATACCGGTCCTTGGCAACTGTTGCACAATCCTAATACCGGTCCTTGGCAACTGTTGCACAATCTTAATATCGGTCCTTTGGCAACTGTTTGCACAATCTTAATACCGGTCCTTGGCAACTATTGCACAATCTTAATATCGGTCCTTAGCAACTGTTGCACAATCTTAATACCGGTCCTTGGCAACTGTTGCACAATCTTAATATAGGTCCTTGGCAACTATTGCACAATCTTAATATCGGTCCTTGGCAACTGTTGCACAATCTTAATATCGGTCCTTGACAACTGTTGCACAATCTTAATATCGGTCCTTGGCAACTGTTGCACAATCTTAATATCGGTCCTTGACAACTGTTGCACAATCTTTACCTCATTGTTATTTCATGTTGTGATTTGTATATTTCTTACAAATGGTTATATAGAAACATTTTGCGAACATGAAGCTTTAATAAGAAATGTACTTTTTCATTGTTTCGCGTACTTCTGAAGCCATTTTCTGCCTTGTTTAAGCGCCTTCCTCCAATCATATTTTTCATCAAATACCATAATGACGGATCACACACAAGTTAAAATGATATCTTACTCTTAAAATAGTGCATCATCATTACAATATTATTATACATGAATATATTGATCTGAAATCACAATTTAGTGACAGAAATTGCCGCTATAAAATTAAATTACTATAAGATACCTTTGATCAATTTTTATTTCTTTAAACAATTGTTTTAAAATTAATGGCACAAATTTAAACACAAAATTTATATTAAATACTTCGACACTTCTACAAAGGATGTCAGTCACATGGAAAACTTCTTGAAAAGTTCCTCATTCACTTTTTCATACTGCACAGGCTTTCCACTTATTACAGTAAAAGTTCATTTCTATGGTGTAAAATATCGATGTTGCAACATTAAAACATGCTCATGAAGTAGTGTTAAAATGTGAAATCAGAGAGTGCCAGAGAAGGCACTGGCACTGAGCTCTCACGAAATATTTATAATTATTTTACTTTTTAAATAAAGTAATATGGTACAAATCTATTGTTTGCTCTTTATAATGTCAATATTCAGAATAGAGTGATATTCACATCAAATGCCATGAATTATTTTTCTTTATTCAAAATGATTTAAACATTACCTCTTTTTGCCTGACCTAAGCATAATGTTTAAAAAATGAATAGGCCTACCAATCCCCTAGGTCTTATCTGTCATCTGTGATTACAAGTCTGAGTCCAGGCTCGAAACAACATTACACACTAAGACTTGTATCAAACAAAACAATTGTCTCACTTACTGAGAAACGTCAACTGCGTTACAGAGATCTCACTCAGTGCAGCCGGTCTATAAATGGCCCTCATTAAATTTGAAGGACTGTTATACCAGACAGGCATCCCTGAAACATTTTGAACAAAACTGCTCAATATTAATATCAAACGTATTAGTAACATGAACGACTATGCTTTAATTAAACACAATCGCTTGAATGTAATGCAATGCTGAAGTAAAGAAGGTAAAGACAGAGCAATGCTGCAGTAAAGACGTAGCAATGCTGAAGTAAAGAAGGTAAAGACAGAGCAATGCTGCAGTAAAGACGTAGCAATGCTGAAGTAATGATGGAACAAACCATTGAGCAGTGTTTAGAGCAGCAGCTTTGTGTGCGATTCCAGATGACTTAGGGAGAGAGCAATAGTCATACCAAAGGTAACAAGTATTATCACTAATTGTCACTAACTACATGAGCTGAATGAGTCACAAATCGATATATGCATGTTTAAATAATACACAGAACGAAGACACCTACAAATGTTTACATGATACACAATGTTATGCTACCGGATCTTAAAAAACAAAAAATAAAATGGATGTTAGAGCCTGAGTGAAGGAAGTCTCTCCACAGTGTATGTATGCATGTATTAAATTTACCAAGTTTGTTTTAGTTTCTAAAGACACACATCTTACATTCACCTTAAATGAGATTTCTTAATGGTTTCATGGTAGAATAGTTTTCACGTCATTTATCATCGGGTTTTAATGGATGTGGTGCAACACTTAATATACTTAAAACCTTCCTGTATCTATCATTAGCAATCATTCTAAGGTAGGAAGCGGGATCGATGGCATTTATGTTTTTATATATTTTATACAAATATGAAATTTTTGAAGAAACGGCAGAACACGGATAAGAATGAAATGTTTCTTTTTTCATTCTTTATTTAAAACGCGATAAAAAGAAGGATACCTGGGTAAAAATAATGTAATATCAGACATCTTCAAAGCACGAAATCCTTGGTGTCATTCTCACATTAAAGAGCCATTTTAAAATAATTCTTTTTTTAAAATCGGTAATCATTTATTGTTATATGTTTCGATGAATACATTTATTGGTGTTAACAATGCGAACCAGTACCTAGTGTCGCACGTATATATGTTGAAATAATGTGGATATTAAACAAACTTTGCACATACAAGCATATTGTTGGTAGAAACTTTAACATCTAGTAGCTACTTGCTATATTTTCATTGCATTTATTCTATATTTTATGCTTTAAAAAATACCCAAATTTCACAGCATTTGAACAAAGTTGGAGATGCCAAATAATTATATAAACCACTGAAAGTTATAGATTATTATTATTATTATTATTATTATTATTATTATTATTATTATTATTATTATAAATATATGTTCAACGCTTTGTAACTTTTGCCAGCAGTAGTATAAGTAGCACATAGAAACCAGTTCTTGTAGGTAAAATAAGAACGTCCTAAATAATTAAAACTTATCAACAATGCCCAGAAAGACGTTCCCATGCTTAAATAAAACGTCTACTATCCTGACAATTATTGTAGTAAATCATACGCTTTGATTTATCAATAATACCAATATATTCAGTCGTATACAGTATGCATATAACGTTTTTAAGGATGCTTGTAGGCCATTTTTCAGTGTGCGTGTATATGTATGTATATATATATATATATATATATATATATATATATATATATATATATATATATATATATATATATATATAACTTATCGAAGGATTTTTGCAGGCCATTTTATACAGTATGCATGAAAATTATCTAAGAATGCTTGTAGACCAACGTATACAGTATGAATGTAACTTATCTAAGAATGCTTGTCCACTAAATTATACAGTATGTATGTAACTTATATAACGATGATTGTATGCCATTCTATACAGTATGCATGTAATTTAACTAAGATCGCTTGTAGGCCAACTTATACAGAATGCATGTAATTTATCTAAGTATACTTGTATGGTATCTTACACAGTAAGAATGTACCTTTCCTAAGGACGCTTGTAATCAGTTTTATACAGTATGCATGTAGCTTATCTAAGAATGCTGGTTGGCCATCTTATGTTGTATGCATGCTAATTATCTAAGGATGATTGTAGGCCATCTTATACAGTATGTATGTAATTTATCTACGGATGCGTGTAGGCCATCTTAAACAGTATGCATGTAACTTATATAAGGATGCTTTTAATCCATCTTATACAGTATGCATGCAACGTATCAAAAGATGCTGAAATAGTATCTGTTTTCTCTGAAAATCTAACGGTTTCATAGGCAAACATTTTCTTTTCAAATTGTCTAAAATGCTACTTCCTCTGTATTTTACTGTAATGGAATTTCTTAATTTTTAATATAAAGACAAAACAGAACTGGAGAGAAGCTTGTGCCTTGAAGAAACCCAAGGGGATAATCGAAATAGTCTGAGTGTGTGTTGATATTATTTACCTATGATTGCACTCAGATATAAAAAGATTTTTATCGTTAACATTTTCCCATTCACTTAACATTTTACAACTTTTTGGCATATACTTATCCTTTTTACATATTGAAACGCTTGTTTGAAATGTATTGAGGAACAAAGACACATTTTCTTCTCATCGAGTAGTTTTTGAATCGAAACGTGTAACTTAATTTATAAACTGGCGACAACTGTATTGTGCAAGGTGATGTGAATATTTGATGTGTTCCCTTGCGTAGTAAAGCCAAACGTACAAGATTACATTTTATTAACAAATGGAATTCTAAGCTTGACTCTTCTAGTAGAAAAAGTTTGTATGTTCATCCTGCAAATAGTTTTCCGGATGAAATGTATCCTTACTTGTATTACTATCAAGAAGTTTGGAATATCATGACATAAATTGAGAACGTCATCTTTATTAACTCAATCTTGCAGCAAGTAGACGGACTAAGCAACAAGCAGCCTCGTGGTAGATTAGAACGTATTCTTTTGTAATGTGCTAACGGGTGAATTTCGTTTTGTATTATAATGTTAGTGCTACGTAGATTAGTGACCTATTGATTTACCTAAACATTTAAATATAGTAAAATTCATTAACGTAATTTCATCTAAAACTCAGAAGATTATACTACATTTAGGGAATTTTAGCTTTTAGATCTTTTCAGCTCAACATTTAGTTAAAGAAGTGTCTTTCAATGCATTTTAAAATGGTTAACAAACTGTACTCTCTGTAACTCATCCTCAGCCAATTAGTTCATAAAATCATTATAATAAATTGTTATATTTGTTGCCTTACATGTTTATTTTGTTTATGATGCGTCTAAATTGTCATTTTCTTTATAGTATGATTGGTTTCCTTGCTTGTGAGTATTCACCTGTTTGTTCGTTCGTTATTTAGTGGTAGCCAAATAACATATTATATACTCATTATGAGTCCAGTTCTGCCTGATACGTCTGAGGTTTAATTGGTTTGTGACGTGTGAAAATAACGATAAAAAGTATTAATAATGCTCGTTTTCTAAATGAATTTAATATGGTACACATTTTCATCACAATCATTTCTGATTTATGTTCCCTCTCTCCTCTAATGACTTAAGGACAAACTACGCAGAAGTCAGAGAAAAAGGAATTTGTGTTGGATTAAGGCCTTGCAATCGAAATTACACCAAGTAGGATGCAAGAATATGGTTCGTCGTAACGATACGTGTGCACTTTCCTTTGGATTTGTCTACACGTCTTCGAATTGTTAGTGTTTAAAATACGATTCAAGAAATACTACTTCTTTATTTACAACGATAAGCATAGAAAGTTAGCTTGGATTACCTGAGACAAATAAAGAATTAAAATCACATTACATAAAGATAGCATTGTTTCGTAAACTTATTGTTTTAATTTGAATTATTAGCCTCGACAGCCAGCGAAAACGAATCCATCATCAAACAACTACCATGTACAGCTCAGGGCCACAATTTTAATAATTATCAGCACCGGTAGTCTATTTCAAAGTAGCTGGCTTAAGGTTCGATTTCACATTGATAACCCAAATAACCATTGCTTAGCCGCTTGAAGCTAACAAGATATACTCATAAATGCCTAAATGCCTTATTAATTGTCATTTATTTGAATTTTATTACCTCGATTTATGAGGTTAATTTAGCCCTAAGGTGTTGTAAATCGTGCGCCTATTTGGAGAGATGCTGTCCTAAAATATACTTTACCTTCACTCCTGAGGGTTTGGAATCTCTCGGAGAGCAGCATTTAAGTATCAATAACCATAACACGTTATGCGACGTGTGCCTGGCCTGAAGGTTCATACTAACCAATCAAAAAACCGTTCTGGGTTTAAATTAATTAAACAGATCATGCCTTGAGTCACGCACTCATTGTTTTCACATCAGACTTTGCCTAGAATTTATGAAACATGATTAGAGAGATTGATTTGCGGCAAATGAAAGCATCACTGACGTATCGCCAGACGAGGCAAACCACTCCTAGTCATTCGTAATTCACATCATAAAACAAACAACAACAAACAAAACAAAAATCAAATTTCAAATTTATTTCATTTAACAAGAAGTAGAATGAACGGAATGAGATATATAATGGAATTTGAATATATTAAACAAAATGAAAAATTAGGAAGTTATGTTTATTTATGGATAAACAAGAGGAATAATGTTATTCTGTGAAATTATATACTTTCGAACAACAGTGCAAACCTGCGCTTGCTGAATTTACCGATTCCTTTCTCATCCTACCCTTCGCCGCACCTGTAAGCACACCCATTGCATCCCTTTTTAACCTAATATTTCATTTTGCAGAGGACTTAAATCAATACAATTGTGTATTATACTCCGGTATATTATTTTTCATATTTATATATGGCAATAATTCATTTTTCTTTGTATTTGCTCAGCCAACCTGCTTAGTAACTAACAATCTGAGCTGATTTTCTTTTGCTCTGCTTGCGTACTGGATATAACAGAGAAGAGATAAGAAAAATACCTCTTCTCTTTTTAATCTCAAGCCACGCACAGATGGTATACGCCGAGTAAAATAATTTGCAAGGAGTAAACAATTGTGTTATGAATTTTAAAAAATGTGTGCATCTAGTAATCGGTAAAAAAAAATAGAAGAGAAACTGACGATACATTATTCACAACGATATTTCTAAATTGTAATCAATGCTATATCTAGATCGAGATAATTTTACTTTGACAGGTCCGTAGCCAGATTATACTAAGAAACAATCAAATATGTATAATCATTAATAGTATGTGCTTTTTCACAAGCAAAAAATTAACTCAAATAAAATATGCTATACGTAAATCAAAGTGTTTACAAATTCCTTCCTGTATTATCAATTTGAAAATATATTCAAATTTTGAAGAAGTGCATTCATTTTTGTATTTAAAAATATTTCTCTTTAAAAAGCATATAAATTTCACGTTTAGATTATTATCAAAAATAAAGTTTACAAATTTGAGATATTCGGCTATAAAGAATGAATTGTTGAACATTATTCGTCACCAATGTAGTTTTTCTTTCAAACAATTTGTGTTGAGTATACATAATGGACCCACCTGAGTAATGGACATATAATTTTATATCTTGTACCCCACCTGAGTAATTGACATATCATTGTATAAGTTGTACACCACCTGAGTAATGGATGTATAATTCTATATTTTGCACCCATCTGAGCAATGAACATATCATTTTATATTTCGTACCCCACCAGAGTAATGGACATATCATTTTATATTTCGTACTCCACCTGAGTAATAGACATATCATTTTATATTTTGTACCCCACCGAGTAACGGATGTATAATTTTATATTTTGTACCCCACCTGAGTAGGGATGTATAATTTTATAATTTGTACCCCACCTGAGTAATGGATGTATCATTTTATATTTTGTACCCCACCTGAGTAATGGATGTATCGTTTTATATTTTGTACCCCACCAGAGTAATGGACATATACCGGTAATTTTGTATTTTGTACCCCACCTGAGTAATGGGCATATAATTTTATTAATTTAACATCATGGTATCATTGTTCAAGTACTTCATATTGATTTTATAAACTGCAGCATTAATTACCTATTTACTTTTAAAACTTAAATGATATTTACACTCAGAAAGCATTATGGTTTTTCCTGCACTACTTTTGAACAAGGCACTGTGTAGGCACTAAATACTTTGGCTTTGGACGAACATTCATGCTGTCGTCACGAATGGCTTATGGATACTTGTAACAGCGTGATGCTGTTAATCATTGGAATTAAAAGCGACATACGAAGAGCGACCATAATCCAAGAGCAAAACCGAGGGTCTAGATGGTTTCTAATTCTCAACACTTTCTTCTTCGTTAATAAGAGCCAGATTTTTTAAAAATAGGTGTGGTACTTGGCATTCTTAATGCAAATACCAAAATACCATATTATATATACATAGTGAACCATATTACGAGATTTTTCTCTTGTATATCACACTTCACTGGAAAAGAAAAGAGGAGACAAATGTTTAATGGAAAGAGTTCATATAAGGAACAAGTTCACACAAGTACACTGGCCCTAGTGGTGCATTTAGTTATATTTAAACAGCTTCACGCGCGCGAAAATATAACTCATTTTTCTTCCATTCGCAAATTGTTTAAGCTCGAGGACAGAGGCCAGCATACTGGAAAACCACAGGTAAAATGTGATAGACGTTTCTATTACTGAACCCTGCCTTAGTACACTCCTATGATTTTGTCATGGATGCAGCATCCTATAGGAAAAGACTGATTTTTCTATATCGTTAAAAGTGAGATTTGTCATATGTGTTTCACATTGCATACCGTGATTTTGACAAGAGGAGCCTTTTTAATTTTAATACGTGATCGAATTAAAACTTATGATATTTATTCTTTTGCAGTTCCTATTTAAAAATGGCTATCATCCGAAGTTCAAACAGATCATTGTTTTTCTTTCTCGAAGATCTGATTGGAAAAGGTTTGCTAAATTATTTTGAAAGCGATGGTTTGTCTAAGAAATAAGACAACCAATCAAAGACAACCTTTTCAGAGGTTGGATCACAGAGGTCATTGATTATTTCCTTATGTTACAGTATTGACTGCCTATCACTTAAAATAGATTGATATCGTATGAGGAAAAATAGATCCCCATCTTGCTTTATGTGAAACCTAACTGAGCACAACGTTTCTGTTAAGAGCCTCCACAAGCCGGAAACCGCAGGTGACTGTCACCAGACACAATTGCTATAACTCTAGCGAATAAACCGAACAGTGAGCAGCATCAGGCGCTTAAGACCGAATGCTTTATTTTAGTGTTTGACCATAGCAGTATTTAATGTACAGACGGTGTTATATATTGAAACGTTATACGAAGAACTCTTACTGGGTAAGTGCATTTTTGAAGTTATTTAGAATCTTTAGTACAAATTATAAGGTGACCGCATTAAAAAATATCATAATAAAAGTTTAGATGACAGAAGTAAATCCCATTTGTGACACATAGGCTATTTTTTTATTCCTTGATTTTGTATTTTAAAGATGTCTCCATATTTATATACTAAATGAAATGTGTGTGTGTGTGTGTGCGTGCGTGCGTGCGTGTACACGCAATTATAGATCATAAAAGATGCACACATACACTATTTAAACGAATTTTCAAATATGCGAAGACAAATCCGTAAGTTGTATGTGCTTTTCTCGTTCCATCAAACAATGAACAATTCCCAGATTAATATATGATAAAATAATAATCTTCGTATATGATAGGAACGTATTACGTGTTAAAGTTGGGCAAAACTGGATAATGTGTTTGCTTTATTCTCTATTGGGCTTTTATCACGGGTAAGTGTAATTTTCAAGTAGGTCTTGACCCAGACGCTATATGTACACATAGTCTGTTGTATTGAAAAAATATTAAAAGGTACTAATACAAACACTAACAATAGAACTGTCAAAGTGAGACACAGACTAATGATAAGTTGCTTACGTCACTACCAAGATGTTGATCTGATATATTTGCAAACGTATTTAAACTGAAAAGGCACCTAATTTGGTATTAAGTGGCGATCATCAATAAAACATTTAAGAGGCTCAGAAATCCATGGTTGGTGGGCTAAACGTTGTAAAATCAAAGTAACCGAAATCAAAAAGTTACCTTCCGGTGTCCGACTAAATAAAAATCGAGTGGCAAAACAGCAAAACTCGTTTTCACAGATTGGTTTCTGTACCATGCGCGAGCCTTTGACTTTGTAGTCATCTGCTGACATTGCATCTACTCCAGATGTTGTACCATTTGACAGCAGTTGGATTAATTTCACAGTTTTAGTCAGCTCTGGAGGATCACCAAGTGATATGTCGATTTGCACTTGGTCCAGTCGAACAATTGCCTCATCTCTGATAGATGACTGTTGATAGGTAATGCTTTTGAAGAGGTATGTTCATCTTCGAAGTATATTTTCGTTGCCAGCGAGCAGCGTGGCTATGTCTGCACTTAGTATTGGAGATGACCCTGATCACTGTGGCACGTAGATCATGTTCATAGTATACAATTTATTTATATCATGCCGGTCTGCACAGGACTGAATCTCTTTTGCCTTGTTGCTCAGCGACAAGTCTTGCAACTCTCTGAGTTTGTATTGGACAGTCCTCTTGATATTGTTGAAGGCTGCCTTCTCAAATGTTGTCTTCTTGATAAGACTTCTGCATCTGATGTTTTTCGTCCAAAAGTCTCTATATGGTAGCATCGTTCTCATCAAGCCATGCGGTGGTATTGAAGGTTTTGGATGCAGTTGAGTACATATAATCTCTAAAAGAATCCCTTGTTTCATTCACATTCTATGAAAATTTAATTCAATTGTAACCAATTGGCTGCACATTTCTTCAACAAATACCTGTTTCACATTCTTCTGCGTAAAATGTGGCAATATTAAGCTTTATGCGCACTTGTGTTTGCCTTGTGGTCGTCTGCTTGGCTGAATCCAAATATTGACTTTTTGGCGTCTGGTGGGGTTGGTTGTGCAGCTACTGTGGTAGGTGTGTTATTTAGGTTGGGATGGGGTGCTCTTTATATTTTATTTAAATTATTATAGAAGTCCCACTCTGGCACAATTTTTAAGGGAATGAAATTAGTGATAGGAAGAGAGGTAAAGCTCCCAGCCCCTAATCAGCAATGCCGACAGTTAAATTATTGAGTACACAAAAGATGAAATTCAAATGAATAACAATTTAATACAATTTAATAGTCAACTGATAATAATTCCCCAATTACTCTTCTTCCTCTCGACCAAGTGATAACCTATTGCATCATTTGATTTATAGTGTGTCCGTGTTTTCTTCTTATCTGTATCTCTCCTATCCCGCCAATTTCTTCTCTCCTTCCAACTTCCCTCCAAACTACATCTTCTCCATGACTGATCCTTCTCCGATTTCTCCTCTTCGACCCCTTTTCCGGCTAGGCTTCGATTCACAATCGACTTGGTCTCTGGACTAAACGATACAGGATGTCTGTCCACTAAAAGCTACATGTGAAACCACAAGGAGGTTAGCATATTTCCTTAGCCATCTCGTCTCCCACTAACCAATAATCAATCAACAGATAAAGGCTGTTACATTATTCGGTCACTTATTTGTGCACATCAAAATACCCAATTGTTCTTGTATCGTAAATAATGTTGTAATAAAAGCACGATATCAACTACTTATTATAGAGACATCAATAAATTGTGTCACATCAATATATATATATATATATATATATATATATATATATATATATATATATATATATATATATATATATATATATATATATATAATTATACTGAAAAATATCACAACAATCAGACACATCATTTCTATACATTAAACTCCTACAAAGTGTACACAAATATTAAAATATCCATGCTCTGATATATCCTTACATCCATATTAACTATTTTAAACACTGCAACCATTTTTCAAAGTTACAATTCAATTCAACAGTTGCAAAAAACTGAATATCACTCTACATAATTCTTTACATAATCATAGCACATTTCTCAAATACACCTGTAAATTAAACATTGCAAAGGTAATTAAATATGCTAACGATTCTAGTAATGAAGTATACATACAGCATATAATTAGAATTAAAATGCCATAATATTATGCAACAATCGAGCAAATAACTTACTTGATTTACGATGATTTGTCTTTCTTTGAATTTCCTAGATTTCATCGCCATATTACGAGTGGTTTTCCCGGAGTATTGCTTAATAACATTCCAGCACGATGTTTTTGGCAATTACTAAATTCCTAGCTCGAAAATACTTAATTAAATTTGGATTGAATTTGTCGTCCTACCCTCTCTCAATTCCCATTGGTTGTCGATTCTACCCTGTTATATTCAATTTAGCAGACAATGCCCCCAAACTGTCTGTCAACGTAGTGAGATTTACGACAGCCTATAAGGGTAATTTGTTCTTGAACAATGCTTTGAACCTACACGTGAGATTTTCCACACCCAACAAAGCTGGGTTCTCATACCCTTACAAAGAGGACCCGCTACAGCCGCTGTGTCTAACATATACAAATGGCTTCTAACCCTTTTTTTTTTATTCCCCTGATTTACGCAATCGCGGCATGGAAATGTGACACACTTTGAAGACTAAGAACATGCGGTCATTCCAGGATTCTGCACATCTCAGTTTCTTCGTCCCTAGGACGCCCGGCCTGTGTATGCTCATTACGATGACGTAGTAAGATGCTAGTACTTGTAGCGTGGATGCATCGCTGGACGGTTTTGTCACGAAATGTGCTAACGAAAATAAAAACTCTTCATTTTTATATGAAAACAGTTATTAATGTGACAAAATAGATAAATTGAAATATTACATGTATTATCTAAATTTTAAAAAAATATCATCTATGCTTTTGATTGTAATCAAATTTCGGAACCTCTTTTTAAAGATGTAGTAATAAAGAAATTATGCTCACTGACAAAATATAGAAACAAGTTCATGCAAATCAAATTTGCCTTAAAGAAAAAAAAATCTATTGTATTAGTACATGTAAGGAGCTATTTCACTTGCAACAATACAATGTTTCAGCCTCAGTCGTGAAATATTTCCCTTAATCTTCAAAGAACGTCGACATCCTTGCTATAATTAGTTATAAACAATTAATGCTAGCAATTAGCAATTGTTTTGAAACAAAATTCACAACTATTGGTGATTATTGTTTATTAATATGAGTGTGTGTGCGCATGTTCGTCATATCTTATGCAAATAAATATTTGCCTATTTACAGAAACCTTAACTAAATTTACCGCTCCAGTGACCTAGCGGTTAGCACGTCGGCCTCGGATACGAGAGGTCATGGATTCGATCCATGCGCGAGTCGTACCAAAGACTTATTAAAAAAAAATTGTACTAACAGCTGCCTCGCTTGGTGTTCAGCATAAAGAAGCTAGTGTTAGGACTGGTGTCAGGATAATGTAACTGGGTGGGACATCATGTTACATGTCTGCGGTAGGATGCCCCAGTGCTAGACATCACTGTCAACTGCCACTACAATGCAGACATCGTAGCGATATGACTGAAAACTTGTGATAGATACGTTAAAAATCTACATTACATCACGTCACTTAAATAAAGTTGTTATCATTATCATTATCATTATTGTTTTTTTATTTTGATTATGATTATTATCTTATTTTATTTATATTATTGTTATTATTTTTATTTTTATTATTAAATTATCTGTTGTCAAGGGACATAACTGTGATATCTTTCGCGGAGGAAGAATTGGTGCAGTGTAGTGTCATGGCGGCTTCCAGTGGATATCGGGCCTTCTTAACTGTTTCCAATGACTTTTTGCGAGTAGTGCAGACATTGCACGTACAACAGGCTCGCAAATTGCAGAATGTTTTGAAAATTAAAAAGGTAATAAATATGTTATAATTTAAGTTGCTTTAAAGCTGGATATGTTCAAGACCAAGACGTTGTACTTAGCCACTTTTTTTGGGACCGTTAAGGAGATGGGGTAGTACAAATGTTAATACTTTTATCTCCTGCCTGGACAGGGTGTTACTTAGATCATATAAATATGATTGGGGAAAAACGATTCATACCCTAGTTTTTAAACAGTATTCCTTATGTTCGTAACAATTTATAAATACTTTTAAAGACCGAAGTTCCCTTAGTTTATTCCACAGTTGGAAGGTTCTACATAATACGACCCTGAGTTTCATTCAAACAATCCAAGACTAATGATTACGTTTTACAGATATTACTTATTTGTGAAAGTGACGTGTTTAAGGTTAAGAGAAAGGTTTGCATTTGTAGCAATGCGCAGTAAAGATGTTGGTATACTTTTTGCTACTTTGATTTACTGTAGCTGAATTATTTTTTCAAGTTGATGTGTGCTGAAAAATAAACTTGAACTAGTCCAAAGTATGCAAACTTTATAGTAAAATCACACAGACTTAAATAGTAGTCCATATAATGTAAGATGCCTCCTCAAATATATTTGTGTTTTTTAGGTAATCATCTTATTCAGTTATTGCCTAAATAACGTCATGGCCAACTGACATCAGAACAAAAAGTCAATTTGTCAGGATTATCTCACATGGCAGTATATGCTGAAAATTTTCTACCCGATAAAGTCATATTGCTTTATTTGGACTAACTTACCCTGATGTAAAAAAATTTCACCAACTAGTTTCAGTCCCATGAATGATCACTGTGAATGCTGTATAATTTCTCTACAAACCAAATGGCAAATTTCATCTCCATATCTGCCAAAGAAACTCGGCCAGCAAACAACTGTCTTTTCCTTACCTTATGTGTAAAGTTTAATTACCATGATTAAATTAAAAGAAGGAATAAAACAAAATACACAGTATATGTTCCCCCCAAAAAAACTAATTCAGACTCTGAATCAGAGTACCGGTAAATATTTTTTTTAGTACACGTTACATGCCTTAAGAGTTAAATGTTTGGAAATAAGGTGGGATATAGAATGTGGGAAAAACAGTTGTGACATGCATAATAAATTATGACAGCAGATTTGAATAGTTAAAATGAAGTCCTAGTCATCATAAGTTGCAACAAAATAAGACATCATTTAGATAGCTGCATGTTTACCAAGGTACTTATCATTTCAACCAACTTAATTGTAGGTCAGTGGAACTTAAAATACTTTTTTCCCCAACTTTACCAATAGGCCCATTCAAATATAAGCTAGACTCCCAAATTAAATATGTAAAAACATTGAAAAATGCATGGTCAGCACATAAGTCAATATGTAAGTCCTAGATAACATTGCAATATACATACACTAAGTTCCAAATGTATTTATTTAGGCAAACCATATTCATAAATTAAAATATTATCTTTAAGCCTAGAACATTCATGTATGAACATTAATGTTTGTTTTTAAAAATATGTCTGATTTGCGATATTTTAAAAATATCGAGATGCCTTTTACTTCTAAACAAATGTGCCAAAGAAATGCCACAGATTATATTATTAACAGTTAAATCCTATGTGTGCAAGCAACACAAATCCCTATAGAGCCTCTAACTCAAGTTACTTTAAAACTAACCAACATACCTAAATGTATTTCTTCCCTTTACTAGAATATGTTTCTTTCATAAATACCCTCAGACTCATTTCTTATTCACATCTTATTAAAAGCAAATTAATCTGGCATGCAGTTGTAAGATATTATAGATTATAATGATCACTGATTAACCATGGGTTCAACATTCCATTGAGAGATTATTAATATGGCAGTACTTTAATACATGTATGGTTGCATTTTCTGGTGCAGGGATGTCTTTGGGCTTTGCCATTGTCACAAATTGTGACTTCTTTTACTTATTGGCTATAGAATATATCATCTATTGATTATTTTTTCGACATTTTTGGCTGCTTAAACTTGTATATATAATTTTGATTTTGGGGGAGAAATTCAAAGGCACTATGAAAGGAAGTTGCAAACTTGGATGTAAAATGCACTGGGAACAATTGATTGTTATGTAAAGATTTGTTTTGTTCATATTAACCAATGTGTTTTTACATCATAATCCAATCAAGCAGACACCTGGCCTTGATACTGTAAACTCTAATACTCTCATATAGCCATACTTCCTCATTACAATTGATTAACCTCTGAAGACAGGAATAGCTGGAATAGACCAAGTGACTTATTTTTAATATTCACCAAAAAACAGCTTTGCTTAAACTTCAAAGAAAACTAATAAATTTTGAAGCACTGATTGTTCTGTAAAAATGTTAAACAAACAAAATACCGAATTTTTCGGTCTACAAGTCAATACAGAGTATGAGTCAAATTCACTCATTTTGTAAATTTTCCATCCCTCGTCCAAATATAAGTTCAGCGTATAAGACGAGGCCAGTTCAATAACTTGACTTTGTATTTTACAATAGTAATATCTGGTTTGATGAATATTAATGGCATCACAGTTTGATATTCCATATTACTGGCAATCGTGAAATTGCATCACCGATACTAACATGCTTGTGATTATACTTCTGTACAATACACTGCTATATTCTGTGATCAAATTGATACAGTGAAATAAACATTTGATGCTTGTTTTAATTATGATATCCATTGTAACAAGAGCCACATAAAGTCATAATGGTGCATGCTATGTATATGTTAATTAAAAGATTAAAGCTTTTACCTGATTATTCTAGTTGAAACCAATCTTGGGTGTAAGATTCAACAGATGAGATCAACTCAGTGAGGCTAACAATATTAAAATTAGGCTTTCCATAGGGAAATCAGAAATGTTTCGAAAACATAAGTTTATAACTAAAAAATAATTAAAAATACTTTTCATTATACTTCAGCATATCTGTGAAATGCAGTATCAAATTTAAACAAATGAACAGTTTTATAATACATATTATTTTTATTATTTTTAACATGTCAATTATAATTAAAAGCACAGATCAGTGTTGTAATACATTTTATTACCTGTAGTAGAAGTGTTCAGCATTCATATTTAGAAAATAATGATTAAGTGTTTCCATGATCATTTCCAATATCTGAAAATCCCTTGATGTCTTCGTCATTTGTACCGGAATGAAAAATGGTGGTTATCTCAGGGTTCAGGTTATTGGAAATGTTCTCATTATCATCTGTCTCCATTTGATTCCACGTCATGTATCATGTTGCGCTAAGACATATTCTTCTATCCTCATTATAAATCCATTGTGCTTTGCAGACATGGTTTGCTTTTTTGTTGTTTTTTCATGGCGCATAATGCAACCTTAGCTTTACGCCAATCCCGGGTACATTTTTCACTGACACCACATTTCCTGTTAGCAGTCATATTCCCACCTTTCTGTTCCATGAAATTTATAACTTCCAGTTTAAAGCAGGCATTGTGAGATAAGTTGTATGATGTGTATGGGGATATTAATATGAATGATTATGACTGAAAAGATTGATCAAAACAAAACTACCTAACTCATTAAAATGAGTCAGTACTATAGCAATGGAAACTGTCCATAGGAAGAATAAAACAAAAATTATATCTTGTTTTTTGGAACAAACAAATTAGTACAGTACACTATAGAATATAGACTGCAAGTGTGCTTATGGCCCGATAATTTTGTTTATTGGTAATTGTTTTCTTTTATTTCATGTTTGAGAAATAAGAAAATTCTCACAGAATGCAAACTAAATGATGACAAAACTTATAAATATAATCGAAGTCATATTAGTTTATAACAATTTATTGACTAGTAATTTAATAAGAATTTTTACTTCTGTGTGACCTGTTTTTGATTATGCCAATTATAGAACAATTTTAATAGCGTACTGGGGTGGGTACCATAAACCATGTATAAGTCAATGCATATTCGATGACATAATCAATATACAAGTTGATTCAGAGTATAAGATGAAGACCTGAGTTACAAGTAAAGACGTATCGACTTATAGACCAAAAAATACGGTACTTCATAGCACGTGGGGGATATTCAGTAAGCACTGGCTTTTTTACAGATCTAGTCTGGTCTGTTCTTGTGACTTATAAACAATATATGTCTAGTAACTACACACTGTATCTGTATTTTTCATCTTTTTAATTCGTAAAATACAGTCATCAGTTTTATTAGACTTCTAGGTAACAAAATTAGTTATTCTTTGTTAAATAATTTGTTTACATCCTTCTAGAGTAGTTTTTGTAAAGTAGTTTATAATTTAACATGTTCTTCTATGCTATTTATGGTACAGTTATGCTATTTATGGTACAGTTATGCTATTTATGGTACAGTTATGCTATTTATGGTACAGTTATGCTTGTAGTATTTAACACACAAATCGTTTTTATTTTCTTCTTATAGATTACCTCAAGATTTCCTGGACAGTTCAAGAAATTTCCATTGCATTTTAGTAGATACTTGCCAGTTTTTATTCCTACCTTTACAACACTTGGGGCTATTGGTCTGGTAAATTTCAAGAAAGAGAAACAAGAAGAAAAAGGTTTGAATAAAAGTGTACATATAGATGCATGAGCTAAAAAATAATAATCTTCAAAATCAGTGGCAAAAATTTATACTCATGGTAATAAATGTAAGTACAGGTATACCTCGCTAATACAGTGGGTTCGGTTCCAGACCACCGCAGCAATGCGAATATAGCTGTAAAGCGAGTCACATTCGTTTTCACTCGGTAGTATATATTAAAGCTTTAAAATCTGTTTGCTACATCATATATTGATTGCACAATAGCACTAGGCTGAAAGAAAATATGATATAAAGGTAATCGTCGCCTTATGACTACGTTCGGTTCCCGCCAACCAGTCGTAAAGCGAGCAGGACATATGGCGGACCTAGTGATAAGTTGATAAGTTTAGGTAAATCAGACACTGTACACATCACAATTGTTTTAATATTTAAGAAAATATAAAAATACTACCTATTCAAAAACTAGAGAATACTCAACAAAAAGATAAGAAATATTTTATTGAGAACTACTAAACAAAAAATAAGTAGAAAATAGGTTAGTAACATATCGCTAACCATAAAATATTTCGTCTTCTGAGCCTTCAATGAATCTTACTATCTTGCTTGGTGGGAAACCTTGCGTTGATGTGGACGGTTCATCGAGGGTCGAACCAGTTGTTGAAGTTTGGGGTGGATGTGGCACTTTCTTAAAGTAAGTCAACAATGAAGTTTGCTTCATTGACTGTCGGTTCCTTTCACGAAGTATTTCCCTGTAGCATGCTATATCGTTTCTTAGTATTTTACCCACTCTAGAACTTCTCTCAAAATTGTTGTCAATCCTTTCAAAGCCTTCCACTACTGTATCAAGTAAGCCAACATAGTGTTTCAAATCCTTTGTTGTCATTTCCGAAATGATGTCTGCATCTTTGTCACCATCAGCAGATTCCATCTCAAGAAGTAACTTTCTTTGCTCATCTATCAAAAGCAAATCCTCATCCGATATAGGCTCATCATGAGATGCCAGCAGTTTGGCCACATCTTCAGGCTCAACTTCGAGCTCCAATTCTTTTGCTATTTCCACCACATTTGCTGTCACTTCCTCAATTGGATTCTCGAATCCTTCAGCGTCATCCATAAGTGTAGGAATCAGTTTCTTCCAAACTCCTGTTAGTGTTGATAGTTTAACCTCATCCCACGAATCACGAATGTTCTTAATTGCATCTAGAATATTAAATGCTTTCCAGAAGGCTTTCAATTTATTTTACACATCAGACATACAACTAGCATCACTATCTAACACAGCAATAGCCTTTGCAAATGTCTGCCTTAAATAATAAGACTTAAAAGTGGAAATTACTCCTTGATCCATCGGTTGTAGGATTGATGTCGTATTAGGAGGCAGAAAAATAACTTGTACATTTCCATCACAGCTCTTGGGTGACTAGGTGCATTGTAAGTAAGCAACAGAATATTGAAAGGAATTTTTTTCTTCTAAACAGTAGGCCTCAACGTGGGTTTAAAATATTCAGTAAACCATTTGGTAAAAAGATCTGCAGTCATCCAAGCTTTCTTGTTTGATTTATAATAAACAGGCAAGCTAACCTTGGCATAATTCTTTAAAGCCCAAGGCTTTTCAGAGTGGTAAATGAGCATTGGCTTTAATTTGCAGTCACCAGCTGCGTTAGCTCCTAACAAGAGAGTCAGCCTATCCTTGGAAGCTTTGAAGCCAGGCATTGTTTTCTCCTCCCTGGCTATGAAAGTCTTGGACGGCATTTTCTTCCAAAATAAGGCCGTTTGATCAACATTAAAAATCTGCTGTTTAGTGTAGCCTCCTTCATTATTTAACTTAGCTAGCTCAGTTGGAAACCTTTTTCCAGCTTTAATATCAGAACTAGCTGCCTCACCTTGCACCATTATATTATAGAGATGGCTTCTTTTCTTAAAACGCATCAACCAACCTCTACTAGCTTCAAACTTCTCTTCTTTGGCCTCCTCGCCTTTTTCAGCCTTTAAAGAATCGAAGAGAGTTAACCCTTATAAAAATCGCGAGCTTATTTCAAGACAGTATACGAGCTCGCTGCAACTTCGCACGTGTGAGCCCACGACTTCGCTGTATTGCACATAGAGTTCGGATTTGAAACGATTACGCAGTCGTGACAGGCTCGTACGAGCATTAAACGCACTCAATGCGTGCATATAACAAGCTCACTGAAATTATGCTCGCGCCAGCTAGCAGTAAGCATGCAATCTCGTGAGGCACTGTCAACCACCTAGCACACGCGAGCTCGCAATGAGCACACAAGCTCGTCATGGGCTCTGAACCAGCTTGTACTAGCTGGTTGATAGCACGTAACGAGCTTGTATTTTCATTGCAAGTATAGCATGAGCTCGTACATGCAAAGTAGCAAGCTCGCAATGAATTGTAACGTGTTCAATACAAGCTTGTGGTTAGCTAGTCACTCTTACATTGAGACCTTTATACAGCAAACTTTGCAGTCCCTGGTCGATCAATGGGGAAGTTCAAGCTTCATATTAAATAAATACAGTGAACTCTCACCAAATGCAATGCAATGCAAATTATGGAACAAAACTAAAATCTTACAGCTAATGTTTTTGTTTTCTTCAATGCACCAAAATATATTTATTTTCCTCATTGGTGCTTTAGTTTTGATATATCTCTTTGTATTGTTCCAATTCTCGGAATGGATATAAGCAATACCTTTTTTGATGAACCAACAACCAATTAAAAAGTAATTATGACAAGAACTATCATAAATGGAAAGTGAGATTTCTATTTATTTCAATAATTATAAAAAACAAAAACAAAAGTTTTAGAATCTAATACAATAATTAAAACCAACAAACTGACTAGAAAAATTAATATCAGATGATATTTTACAATTTATT
Organism: Unio pictorum; assembly: GCA_030141615.1. NCBI lineage: Eukaryota > Metazoa > Mollusca > Bivalvia > Unionida > Unionidae > Unio > Unio pictorum. The sequence continues at coordinate 6,034,585 of JARLTB010000043.1, read as the reverse complement.
TAAATCCAACTGACTGAATTAACTCAAAGTTTAAATTTCATTTAAAAAAATCACGTTAGGGGCCATCATCCATTTAGTATGTACACATGGAGGGAGGTAACCAAATGCATATGCTTGCATATAGTGTGCATTTCTACTGATAATGTACGTATGCATAAAAAGAGTGGATGGGTGTGAAACCTCTATAATAATTTGACTAATATGAAACCTGACAGACTGGCTTCAGTCTACGTTTGAATTTTAGTAGACACTAGACAAACTTTGGTTTGGCATCAAGAGTATGTACACAGGTGGGGCATGTCTTAATAAGTATGCATGGGGGGGAAGGGGGCCATTCTTTGCCAGATTTGTGCATATGTACTAAATGGATGGTCAATTTACTTTGGGAACATCTGGCAGTCCCCACGTGCTGTTGATGATATTCATTTATAGCTGGTGATGCCTATCTCTATCCACAGTGCTCAATGAACCAACCTCTCCAAAAGTAATTGTCATATTAAATGGAAAATGAAACTTCCATGCTTTATGATTGTGTTAATAACAACTAAATTAGTTTTTGATTCTAATACAATTAAAATAAACGAATGGACTACAAACTTAAGATCACATGACTTTTTAAATATCTTAATAAATCCAACTCGTAAGCTGTTTTGAAGTAAAATGTCTTTAAAATCAGCACATTTCATTTAGGTAACGTCTAGCTGTGCCACACTTGCTGTTGATTATACTGTTGAACTCCTTGAAAGTTTCTGATGCCTCACTCTCTTCACAATGCTTCTTGATGTCATCTGTTGAAAAACACCAGATGAAGCAGCATGCTGATGTTTATTAGGTTTTTCATGCTCTTGTATTGCATGCCCATTAGCGAAATCACATTACACAATTTGCAAAATGTAGAGTTTTCTCCTTTACCAGATTGTTTTGCAAATCTAAACAGGATGGCACAAATGTCATTCCAGCTTTGTTTTCTTGTCTTTCATGGAGAAATTTCTGAATTATTCTTCTTTCCTATTCAACATGATTAGAAGTTGCATATTACGAAGATGAGATACCATGACAGCGGTAACTGTTTGCAAAATCCAATATGGCAGGTAGATACAGGCATGGTAGCCTCAATTTCGAATGAACCAATCATATTGAAGCACTATTCCTATATACAGGCAATACATTGCTATCATAATGGAACAGAGTGCCCATACTAAACTGAATATTGCAATGAATTTTTTAAAATTATTTTTAAATTGCACAAAAAACGTACACCCGTAATCTGGCTCAAAATATGTAGAAAAAAAACAGTATTGGTGTTATAGGCAGTCAAGTAATACACAGACTTTCAGATGAACAGCTCAACCTTTTAACTTCAATCCTTGGCATTTATGAACCTAAAAAAGTGCTTTGTTTCTACAGGATGTATCAAGATGGAATTCTGTTTCAATCTTTACAGTATTCTGCAGTTTCAGAACAAAACTCGTACACTGTTATTTTCTACGAATATGATGAATGAAGAAAATTTAGCCATGTTGAAAATATATTGAAGTTTATACACAGTGTCACAGAAATGGTACCATTGATTGTTTGTGTCAAGCACAATATTATGCAGTCATAAAGGAACTGAGAAATAATACTGAAGTTTCAATTGAAAATGGCATGATTGATGAAAATCCTGTTAATATAGTCCCATTGAAATCTAAGTATGTGCAGTACAAAATAGTTCCAATTACAAATGTCAAAGACTTGTGTGTGTATATCCAATTAAATGATGGCAAGAACACTGCTTTTGCTTGTGTGCCCCCCAATTCTGTTGAATATGATTGATAAATATACATTCATGTAGTAAGTCTGGACCATGAAGACATGTACATCAAAATAGAAGACATAAATATATATATATATATATATATATATATATATATATATATATATATATATATATATATATATATATATATATATATATATATATGTGTAATATTTTACACATTTTCACTACTACTCTTTGTATGAATCCTGTATGTACTTATCCTTCAAGTTTTGAACATATTTTATTGTTGCAATAGATCAATTATCTAATTTTAATAGCATTTGTTGTCTAAAGACACCTCATCTTGTAAAAATCTGTGCATCATATATATATATATCTATACATGTACAATGTAAATGTAGAGGGAAGGCCTGACCAAATGAGCTTCTTTTAATAAAGTCTTTATTATTATTATTATTTTACCAGGGGTGGCCAACTAGACCACCTAGCAAATAACTATTAGAAGTGGAATTTTAATACCTTTTTCAAAACAAGTCAAGATTATTGTTTTGATATGCAAATTAATAATTTTATACACAAAATGTTACATTTTCTAGTAATTTAATTTTTCACGATATCCTTTTTATAGATAATTTATATGCAGGGTTTGCTAGCAAGATCGTACGAGCAACTTTACTTGAATGTAGCCAAATTACTTCTACGAGCTGAGTGCGAGCTCCCATGTAGTCTGCGAGCTACAGTTAAGATCGTAAGAAGCGTGCTACGAGCTATCACAAGCTCGCACAAGCTTGATTTAGGAATTGCATTTTTAGAAGGGAAGGCTTTACTCTGAATTAGGCCTTGACTTAAAGGTATGTTATGGCTAGTTTGGTCTTCAATCCATAAGACTAACACTTTCTCCATCTCGGCAATAAGGCTAGCTCGCTTCCTTATCACCGTTCAACATGCCCTTCTCAATAAGCTGTATCATTTCTAGCTTTTGATTTAAAGTAAAAGGATTACGACTCCTTTTTCCACTAGCGCTAGATTTAGAGGCCATGACTAATGAAATAAAAAAAATTGTCAGAGTACGACATACATGTAACAATGCCCATACACAGACTGAGCGCATGCAATCAAAATTCAGATACAGTGTACATGTATGTATCTCTCGGCTCACAGCAAGCAATATACAACGCCGTCTTTGTTATGAATACACAGCGTTCAATACAATTCGCTCATCAACTTGGTAGACAAAGGGGCTTGAATTGGTCCCAGAATCAGTAGCGTAACATCAAATTTTTAGTGCCACGTGAATATTTTGTTTTAGTCTCCAGAGTGACAACAAATAAAAAACGATGCCGTTTGAGTGGAACGCCGTAATGGGGATGTCCGTAAAACGAGGTATACCTGTATTGTATTTAGTGTGTTGTTGTGTGATGGAGGCATTTACAGGCCATGACTTAAATCTTATTAGTCTGTGATGAACCTGATTTGATTCCTGACAGTATCCCCTATTTTGCCATCCCTTCCCTTTAAAATTTTAATAATATCACAGAATGTGTAACAGGAACATTCTAGAATTTAACATATAATTGCCAAATTTGCCATTATAAGTTAACTTATTTGAGTTTCAGTGGTACCAGAAAATGACTGTGTTATGAAAAATTCTTTTTTCTGTCTTCCATTCAGCTTTATTTATAATCATCTGTTGACTTTCGGCATACCTAACGTTCTCTTTTTCTGAAAGATTTGATTGAAATAAATAAAAACATTTTTATGCATTTGGTTTTGCTGCACATTTACTGAAACATAAATTATCTGACATAATTTTGCACAGTCGCAACATACAATACACCTACTTTGTGGAAATCTCCGGAAGAAAACAACACAAATCCTTAACGTTTCAACCAATAATTTTTCTTGGTGCTTTTAATAAAATAAATTTCTATCTGGAAGTTTTAGTTTCTATTGATGATGATTGTAGTAATTGCTATTGCTAACATAGAACACTTGTTATTTTGAGGGGTCACTATAATTTTTTTTTATCTTGTCTTGTCATTTCAGTTGAAAATGATGCTACTAAAATTCAGGTCATAATCTTAGAGGCAGATAAACTGTATGCACAAGATGAAGTCTTCAAACTGTATGATTTCCTTGTTCAGTATAAAGACATGGCTCATGATGAAATTCTCTGGAGACTGGCTAGAGCTACAGTTGACAAAGGAAAGCATTCCGAGGATCCCAATGTTAAGAAAATGTGCATGTATGAGGCATTTGAATATATACAGCAAGCCCTAGCTTTAAATTCAAATAATTTTGCTTGTCATAAGGTATATGTAGCTATTTTGCATTATTATTTTGACCAATTTTAGAAATTATGAATTGCTTTAGATTTCAGACTTGTATTGTTTTTTTTTAATATTATTCAGTTTACCATATTTTCATGCCTTTAAGTTCTTACATTTGAAAACCAGAGCTTCATCTTATATTATGAATCAGCTGACATGGATTATGTCATTAAATTTAATTTTTCTATGTCATTTAATTTTTTGTATTTAAAATGAAATTATCCAAAATAGTATGTGTAAAAAAAATTATTATCATTTTTAGGAAGATTTTGTATGTGAAAAGATATAGGACCATACATTGGGAAAGATTTTAGAATATTTACATGATCATCAATACTAAATTCACGTACATGAGTTGTAATTGCGCTAAAGCAGCATGAAGTAATAATTATATTGCTTAAGTTACATACATGTGCATTAGAATAGACTACCGTATATACTCGCGTATAAGCCGAGAAATTTAGGACAAAAATAAGGCCTGGAAGAAGGGGGGTCGGCTTATCTGCGGGTCAAGTTCCAAATATGAAATTTATAATGCTTTTTCCCCCTCGATTTCCAATATTTATTGTTTCCATCGATCGCCGAATATGAGATCACATGTCTAATGATGCCACATGGCTGATAAGATTGTCCTGTCGTGAAGTAAAACAAATATTTTTTTTCTAACATAAGTGGTAGGATAATGAATGAAAAATATGTTTTAACGTACTTGATGTCCATCCATCAGAAAATACAGCCATACGTGTTATTTGAACCACGCAAATACGTGTACTTTCCAAAAGAACCGCCATATTAGTAATCTCTATTGAAGTATTTAGCCCTCAGCTAATCAGTAATCATTAAACTCTACGGTTTCGTAGAAATGCACGCTAGTTTATTTCAGTGTAAATATGAAAAGAATCTACATAAAAAATTAAAGAATTACGATACTGAAGGTATACAGCCATACGTGTTATTTGAACTACGGAAATACGTGTATTTTCCAAAAGAACCGCCATATTAATAATCTCTGGTTAAGAATTTAACCCTCAGCTAATCAGTAATAATTAAACTCTACGGTTTCGTAGAAATGCACGCTAGCCTATTTCAGTGTAAATATGAAAAGAATCTATGTAAAAAGAAATAAAAGAATTACGATACTAAGGTATATACGACACACATTTTGATCGAGAGTAGAAATACATGTATGACAGTCTTCAAGAAACAATAGCGAGAGGCTCCATAGGGGTTTGTTGTGCACACACTTTGGAACGGTAAATAACAGTGCAATATACGAGTCAGCGTGAATAATTGTAAAACAATATAATTTGTTGGATTTCTTTGACAGGTGTTTTAGAAGTAATCGGAAGCCACAGTTTATATACAATTATTGTTTAGTTGTTTGTAAAGCAAAGTGGTTTGTTAGCGGAAGATTGTTGTACAATAGCTACCATATGCTTAATCTGTGGTAAATGCCTCGGGGATAATAGGTTTGTTTTGTTGCACAATGCCAATGATTTAACTAATAGATGCCAACTCTCAGATGTATTGTTTAATGAGATATGGTAGTGGACATGGTTTCTGCTCAAAGTTATAAACTGTCACAATACTTGAATAATGTCCACGCTGAAACCAATCATAGTTTGATCAATTGAATCACACTACCCGTAGTTTAAAAAACACAACACAAATAACAATGACAAATGATTATCAAATACAAATTGAAAACCAACCACACATTGAAATAATTACAGGATAAGGTATTTAAATAGTATACTACTACTGAAAGAAATTATTTCGGTTTAATCTCTCTAGAAGTTTATATTCAATTCAATCGGATAAAATGAATAGTGTTGGAAGTAAAAGAAAGCGTTCTGCTTATGATGCAGCTCAAACTTAAAGTTATTGAATATGCAGAAGCAAATAACAACTGTGCTGTAGCACGCGAATTCGTTGTGAACAAGAAGCAAGTAGGGGGGGGACGACGTATATGATGAAAGCACGCCCGTAACAGAAGCCGAGTTTCGTGAACCGTTTGATGAGTCTGATACAGAGCCCGATTTTGAAGGATCTAAAAGTGATCGAACTTTTATAATTCATGATTTTAGAATGAGGATTAATTAAATTTCCATTAAGACTTAATAACACTTCAGAATTGTTTTTATTTCAACATATAAACTAGATTTCATTCTTTTATTTTATTTAATAATGTGATTTACGTAAATAAACGTATTCAGAACTCAGTTTGTGCATCATGTGATGTACCGGTTATATAAAAATTATGAGTCGGCTTATACGCGGGTCATGCACTTTATACCACTTTTACCAATTCAGTTTGGGGGGGGGTTGGCTTATACACGAACGGGCTTATACGCGAGTATATACGGTAGTTAGAAAATGAATATTCATGACAAGGACAGGTATTCAATCACATTTTCCTTCTTCTTCCTCATGATAAAAAAAATGTTCCCCAATAAGAGAGAGGTTTCAGGATGACCATAATCTGTATTGTTTAATTACCTAACGATCTTACTCATGTACAATATCCATTGTTACAAGAACCACATGGTTTTGTAATTTTATTTACATGTAAATTTAATATGCTACAGCTGTGTCAGGTAATTTCCAGTAACACCTGTTTGAGAGCAAGATTTGGCAGACAAGGTCAAATTAGTGATGCTTTCAATAGGAAAAGGAGGCAACCCATAGAGTGTTGTGAATATGTTGCCATGTTATGCCAGGTGCTTATTCTTGAATGTTTCCCAATCAGTGACACCTTTTCTACTTGCTGACAGAACATTCAGAGTAAGTTAACAAGTAGCATTCGCAAATATCAAAACCAAATGTCATGGAAGTGTACATGCACTCTTAAAGAACAAAGTTAGTTGTTGGGAAAGGAGAAGTCATTGTACTTGCAAACAAGATTACACAGGATGCTAACTTAAATGAATTTAATTATAGTGAATACTTAAGCTTTGAAACTGAAGGAATATTGTATGTATTTGAATAGTTTTAGTTTACTATTTTTTTTATCTTTGACCAAAGCTTGAACAAAAGAGGGTCAGTAAGGTTCAAAATAACATGAATAAAGGCTGAAATCTCTCATATCAGGCATATTTTATTTTGGTCATAAGGTTCAAGAAGAAAATTTGATGGAATATAAATGCCTCCCTCTTTCTTTAAAACAAATCTATGGAAAAAGCATTTTAGCATCAGTGATGCAATTTCCCTACTGCTGATAATCTGAAATAGTATACAGTGATACCATTAATATTCAGGAAACCAAAAGTTACTACAATCCACACAGCGTTTAAAATTTTTATCCTATCTGTAACTCAGTAAATTTTTAGGTCAGCATAATTAAATGTACCTAATTCATTTAAAATATTTAATGTAAAATGAATTAGGTACTTAGATAGATTTAACGATGCCAAATCTACTGAGTTGTTGGTAAGATAAAATTCACGATGCTGTGTGGAACAAATAATTGTGAAAAATATGCAGCTGATTATTGATCATATACTCAACATTGACTTGTATGTGGATGAATAATGGAAAATTAGAAATATTACAAATTCAACTTATACTACACATCAACTTATAGGCCAGCAAATATGGTAAAATATTCAAGTAAAAGCGCATTTCATTGCCTCAATCCATTTGACCTATAAGCTATTTTGGATGCCTGTAAAAAAAAGTTTGAAAACAGTACTGCTAACTCTTATGATTTTGCCACAAGTCTTACAAAAATTAATCTTAAAATATTAACTTAATATGAACTTGTACTAGCAAAAGCTACCGGAAAATATGAGTCTTGCCTTACTGAGATGGACTCGTCAGGGTTGGCAGGTCTGTGAAAATATAGGCAAATGACCATAACACTTTTATTGTGATTGCTAGTTAAGATTTAGTCATAGTGTGCTATATAATTTATATGGACATTTGTCATTATTTTCAAATGGGGCTTTTCCCTGAAGTAACTGTGTCTTATTCTTCGCTATTCTAAACGGAGGCCATAGATTCTTTTCACCATTTTCTTGAGTTCGGATGATTAGATTTATGACTGTAAAGGCTTACATAAGTCAGATATATGCTCTGATATCTATGCATGAAGCAAATTAAGATTTTTGATAATTTGTCAAGAGTCTGTTGATTTAGTGATACAGACATTGACAACATTCTGGTAGATTTAGAGGCAGAGAAAGGTCATTTATACTTGGCTGCACAGCTTCATTGACTTGATGGTGAATGAATACTCTTAGTATATTAAAGCATATTAACATTCTTTGGGGAAAAAATTACAGCCATGCAGATCAGATTTTACTTTTAATCTTAATTATGGATATTTTACGTACAACATAAACTAAAATGGTTAAAATTAGCTGGAACTTAACATATAGACTACACTGTTATAAATTTTACAGACATGCTTATTCAGTTATGTAATAAGTGTTCTATTTTGTAGTGTACTGCACTCTGTCTTTGAGCAGCTTAAACATTAACATATACTATGCTGTAAAGGGTAATCTCAGATTAACCTTTGAGAATTTGATCACAGAATTTTATCATATACTACTGTTACTACCACTACTACTACTGCTGCTGCTACTGCTATTATTACTGATACTTCTACTATTACCGCTATTACTGTTACTACTATTACTACATACTGCTGCTACTATTGCGACTACTGCTACCACTACTACTGCTGCTAGTGAAGAAGATGATGATAAACAACTTTACATAACCTGCCATTAGTTGTATATATTTATTTGTATGGAACACATTTTCTAAATATTTGTGTCATTGTTTCCAATATAGTGGTATGCTATCTTGTTGGACTACACTGGGGAATATGAGGGCACAAAAAAGCGGATAGCCAATTCATTTCTAGTCAGAAAGCATTTTGTGGTAAGTCCTTCAACGCATGAATATTTTTCATTTATAGGTTTTAAAGTAGCATTCTTAGGAAGACTTGTTACTGTTTTTAGCTGCCTTGCTGTATGCTCTGCAAAGCAAACACTTTGGTGTCCAAGTGTTGTTGTGGGTGTTATAGGGTTTAACGCCATTGTTCAGCACAAGACATGCTATACATGGCAGCCAGTATGAATGGTGAAGGAAGAACCCAGAAAGAACCACCGACCCACAAGAAGCTACCGGCAAGCTTTCTCACATACCCACACTGACTGAGCCCAAGACTCAAACCCATGCAGACAGAGGTGAGATGGCATTGATCCATAACGGTGAGTGCTTTAGACCACTTAGCCACTCAGGGCCCCAGTGTCCATGTGTATGTCCATACATCGATCTCTATGTTTGTCCACACCCTTGGTTAATTTCATTCTTGTTAAATCTTTTATGTACTTGGTAATGAAGAGTATGGTCAGTTTCTCATTTACATTTGGGTACATGGTATGTTGATAGATCTATTTGTGCAACACCCTTATCACTTGGGAATTGATGTCATTCAAATTGCATGATTTTCAAGTTATAAATCTTGATGGTAAACTGAAAATTTCATTTTTCATTTATCCATAAATTAGGATTGGATTTCTTGCCAATTATGTAAAAGTGAATGCCAAATTTCCAGTTTTATTTTTCATTTTATGTACACAGCCCATTTTATGGATTTTTCATGATTATAAAACATATTTATTTCCGACCCTTATTGTGAAGTATCAAATTTTGAATAAGCATTGAATGCTTTGAGCAATACAGTTTTATCACATTTAGACCGAGGTAGTCTTTAGGAGGGGTCATTTTGACCTTTATTCTTAATTTCTTCCATGCCAGTGTTAAAGATTCAAAGGGCCTGTGTTCTGATTCAAAGAACTTGACTGAATATCTTGACATGGTTTTGAGAAAGAGACAATTGAGCTTCCGATCCATGTCAAATAGTCATTCTTCAAAGGGAAATGTTATATAACATAGTTCAGATATTCTGACTGACGAAATAAAAAATGATTGTCTTAGGAAAATCTTTTAGAAACCACTGCTTATGATTCCTGAGTGAAATTAAGGCATACAACACAATTGAAGTAATGTGAATTTCAAGTGATAACCTTGATCAAAATTCTTTAGTCTGAAATTTTTTGAGAAAGAGAAGTTTGGCTCCAAGGAAGCCTAGAAAAAGAATAGTGTTTTCCTTGCTAAACAAAAAAGGGACCAGGTGTCTGTCTTGTGAGAAAGACAAGGTTTAGTGCTTGATGTACATGTGTTTAAGTTAACAGTAAATAGTTTTCTGAGGGAGAGGGACACTCTGTAGTCCGAAGACGGAGTCTGAAAGAAAGAGAAGTGATGAGGCAAGTATGGAAAAAGAGAGAATTGCTGAGTGAAGTCTGAAAGGGGGAAGTAACCTGTTCGGAGTAAAATGTAGGAAGTTCAAGAAAGATGAGGCATTTGGAATAGGAAGACTCGAGTAAAAGGAAAATGTTGGGACACGGTCGAGAGGAAGATGATGCAATCATTCATGGACATTGCGCTCCTTCCACCACTCATTATGATGATGAAATCAATCCAAATTAGACACTGTTGTTAAATCATGTTGATATCAATTAAGTTGAATTGAAATTACCACTAATAATTTGTTTGATTAAATTTGCTTTTGTTTCCTGTCTAAGGGGACTCGTATTGCATTTTTTCATCCCAATAATTTTGCCCAGTTCTCTGTTGATATTCTATCTTTTCACTCACACCAGGTCATAATATCGAGGGAGGTCATTCCCTAGATAATGTAGTTAAAATTCAATTAACTACCCCTCTTACTAAGAGGAAGACATTATACTTATCATAAAAGCTGGTTGAATTGCTAAGCTTAAACTTCTGACATTTTTTTTTACTTGGTTTGAGCATTTCGACTTTTTAGTTGTCTTAGGTTACAGTGCAATAGCTTTTTCTATGTTGGAATTTTCCTTAAGCTCAGGAGCACACTAAATATGCAGGCCATATCCAACTTCTTGTATTGGTATAAAAGGGAGGCAACATTTTTTTTACCAAAAATTCTGGACAGCTGTTTTGTGCAAATGTTCCTTTAGATGTTTTGAAGTTTGTTATGATCCAGCAAAAACCAGAATATGGCAGAAGTTAAATATGGTGTTTGTCAATATAACATTTAATTGTCCTAATTTTTTTTCCATCTGCCACATAATTTTACTGCTTTATATGAAAATATTCAAATCTTATACATGTATTGATAATCTTGTGCATATTAGGTTAAGTAATATTGTAAATAAATGTATGTACTTTCTATTTCTTACAGAAAGCCATTAAGTTGAATCCCAAAGATGCAACATCCTTACATTCCCTTGGTTATTGGTAGGTATAAGTTGTGTGTAGTCAACATTTACATGGCCAACCCAGGAAAGCATAATGTGAAATAGTGTTTCAGTGGTTATCAGGTTAAGGTCTCAGAGCTTAAGTTTCATATATTTGCATTGTACCCTTCATCAAGTTCAACTGACAGTTTATGATAAACTCTTACAATTGTCATTTCAATTAATTTGGACTAATTAAAAGTGACAAGGTAGATTCATCACTGTTGAGACTCTTGAGTAACCTATTTTTAATTTTCATCAAATACATTACTCGATCAAAATATCTTTGGAGAATTGCTGCAACAATGTAAATCCACCAGTTGCAGACTAAAATATGTTTCACTCTAAAGCTTAGTTATCTGCCCTCCAAGGTGGAAGTAGACAGGAGTAATCTCCCCATGGTGCCAAATCCATAAATACCAAGTTAAAGGTACTACTTCCACTCATGCAGAGTAGCATGCTGTCAACAGATTCTTCACAATCCACATACGAGTATTCTGGAAGTTTCCACCTTAAAACAAGTTGCAGAAGTGTTTTGTTTGAGGGGCAGTGTACTCCATCTATAATTTCCAATATTTGTCTTTCCTTGATGACAAAATTATTTTATTATCATCACTTTGCCATCCTCTCATACTTAGATGCCATTAGTTCATACCTGCACAGGATGATAAAATGTCCCCTCACATTGGTATACCTGTATTTAAATGTGTGCAGATTTGGTGTGTGATATAGAAAACTCATAATATTGCTGTACAAGTTCCATTACGTTCAGTATCTATACTAATCTAGCCTAACTTCATAGTTATATACATGTTGTCTTATAGATTTACCTCAATATGCCATCATTTGGCCATTCATACAGACATCATTGTCTTACAAATTGATAATTATAATGTCCACTGTGTAAGTATGAGTAGTGATGCCTCAGTGCAATATTGCCTGCAAATATTGTTATTCTATAGAAACTCAATTATATTACTGTATAATATGCCACAGTCAGATTCATACAGGTAGGTTTCTCTACTGTTTCATCTGAGTATCCAATTAGTAACTAATATAAGTAATGCTTTGGTGATTTTGCCTGTATAGGCAGTCAGTTGGCCTTTCCTAGAGGATATGGATTAGCTGTGTTTTGATTCCTTTGCCACAAACGGAAATTTGTTTAATGATCAGGTTGACAATATGTATTAGTGGTCATTAAATAATATTAATAGTCACAAAGAAATCAACAAATAAAAGTAGATTGGTCATCTCATCCCATGGTTTTCACTCTAGTAGATGCTCACTGGGATTGACTATTAGTAAGTATTTTGTTGAAAAAGGGAATGCATAAACACCCATCCTTTATCTCAACAGTCTCAAATCCAAAGACCTCCGCAATTCAGCGATCTGTTAATGGATTTGAAACAGCTTGGATACACATGCTCACCCTCCAAACACCTGGTTCCGAGCATGATACAGAACTCAATTGAATCAGAGTGTCACTTCATCTTGATTGATCCATTCAAGTGGAAAAAATTGTGGATCACTGACCACATCAATCTAGCAGTGGAAAATCTCTAGGAAATAGAGATATTTCCTGATCTGTTCAACTGCTCCAGAGGCGTAATGATTAGAGCATCCGCTGCAGAAGCGGGAGGTCATGGGTTCGATCCCCGGCCGAGTCATACCAAAGACTTATAAAAATGGTACTAACAGCTGTCTCGCTTGACTGGGTACTGCTTCAGCATAAAATTTGGCTAGCTTCTGGGCCAAATCTGTAGTCTCTGTGGTCTTCATATCTACTTCCACATTTTTCTTCATATAGTTTTTAGTTTGGTAGTAACTATGTTTTATTCACTGAGTTAAATATTTAAATTTTTTTTGTAAAGTAGTCATACACATTTTTTTCTCTACAATTTGGTTATTTTAAAAAAATTATGTTTTGGAAAACTACGCTTAATTCATTGCATAGCATATATATGTTCATGTTTTTTATGAAATAGTGATAAAGAGCTAAAAGGTAATTCTTTCTTGCTTTGATGTTTAAACATAAATATCACAGTGTGCTTCTTCATAATATACTCTTAATCTTTGTGAGAAAATTAGGTATCCAGCAGTAATATTTAATCCAAGATTAAGAAATAACCTGCTATATTTTGAAAATAATTTTTTTTTTTTATGCTGACTGAAAGAATGAATAATTAATGAATCTACCTGTGAAAGAGTTCTAGCCTCTCCAAGTGGTTTTCTTTGTAGATTTTGAGTACCACTGCTCTGAGATCCACCTCTTTAAAGCATTTCAAGTCTTCTGGTCTATAACCATCCTTCATTTCAACTGAAAACTGAACTGGTTGTTTCCTTTATAATGCTTTCAGTTTTGGCTTCTTCCACTTCAAAATGCATATCAGATTTTGATTGGTCAACATATCAGTCTTCATGCAGGAAATATAATTATTTTTTCATATGTTATTATAAATGTGCTGTTTTAGTTGTTCTAATTTAACTCATTCAAATTGGTTGTACAAATTGTAAGATTTCTTTTTCTCTCTTTTGTTTTGAAGGGTCACATTGTATCTGCCTTCAATTGCATTATTTGAATTTTGATTTGCACATGAATATATTAAATAAATTGTCTAAGTATAGAAACGTAGTTCAGTTTTTGTAAAAATACAAATAAACATAACTGAAATAGATCATATGATTACATTCTGACCAATAAAATGCCACGTGTTTACCAGCTAATGCTTTTGCAGTTTTATAATAATAATTTACTATTCTTTAAACAACTTCAAAATAAAATGCCATATTTCATCAGTATGCAGTATGACCAGAGTTTTTTTTTTCCAGTCAAATTAGATGTTTTTCGGACAATCCCAATGGGCTACTCACTTAGAATATTGGAGGGGCCTGTTCTGTAATTAGGCCCCAAGCTTTTGTCCTTCCTATTTTTGAGCATAGACATACAAAATAACTATAGGAAATGTGGCTGTCCACATTGAATTAAAGACAAGCATCTTTTCTTTCAAAATTTCAACAGATTTATTTCCCTTTGATAATGCTGATTAGTTATCAGAAATAAGGAAATATTCGCCAAAATATCAAGTTCTTTTTTATCATCTGAATCCATGATCCATCTCTTGATCCACCAGTGTCTCCCTTACATTTTTTACAAGACAATTAAATTTCTAAAACTACTAACTTATTATTCTCCAAACGTTTGTATCCAAAAAGATATAACTACATTTTAAAATGTTTGGATATAATATCCTTTACTATAATTAGATTGTAAAATGTTTGGATATAATTTCCTATACTATAATTACATTGTAAAATGTGATATAATTTCCTATACTATAATTACATTGTAAAATGTTTGGATATCATTTCTTAAACTATAATTACATTGTAAAATGTTTGGATATCATTTCCTATACTATAATTACATTGTAAAATGTTTGGATATCATTTCCTACACTATAATTACATTGTAAAATGTTTGGATATCATTTTCTATACTATAATTTGTAAAATGTGATATCATTTTCTGTACTATAATTACATTGTAAAATGTTTGGATATCATTTCCTACACTATAATTACATTATAAAATATTTGGATATCATTTCCTATGCTATAATTACATTGTAAAATGTTGGATATCATTTCCTACACTATAATTACATTAAAATGTTTGGATATCAGTTCCTATACTATAATTACATTGTAAAATGTCATATCATTTCCTATACTATAATTACATTGTAAAATTTTTGGATATCATTTCCTATACTATAATTACATTGTAAAATTTTTGGATATCATTTCCTATACATGAATCTTTAAATTGTTAAATACATAATGACATCAATAACATGACAAATTAGCCAGATAAAAATAGGTTCTTGATGGGCCAGGTTCCAGTGTCATTAAATTTCTCACATTGTTTTCTCAAACTGAGACCTTAACATCATTTGCTTGTTTACAAAGAATCTTTCACAAAGAGTTAAGTGACAATTTGGAATAATATATGGTCATTATACCTTAAACATTTCCAGGTACAGTATCTGTTATCAATGAAAGTTGTGAGAATTTTTATCAGCTTTTAATTTTTAGAAGTGATTTTGCATTTTTTCAAACATCTCAGCCTCTGACAAAGTACACGTAAATTAACTTAAATATTATCAGAAAGATAGTATCTCAAGAACTTTTGGCAACTTTATTGAAATGGGGGTTTAGATAAATGTTATCTGTCTTTATTCATTAGCATTTGTTTTTGCAGGTGTTTTGTGTTTGCTGATATGCCCTGGTATCAAAAAAAGATTGCTTCAGCTCTTTTTGCAACTCCACCTACGGCAACTTATGAAGAGGTTAGTTAAAATTTTATTTTTCTTACCTATGTTTTGTTTTGTTAAGAATTTTCCGACTTTACTGTCAGTTCTAAAACAAATTTAACTGTGATTATTTTTTCCTCTCAAAAACGAAAGTTCAGAAATGCTTTATTATGAACTCTATTAATTTGCATTAATTACTGGATCTGTATTTTTAGAATCCATTGGAACATTTCATTATTATTCATATTTCCATTCAGAGTAAAAGCTCAATATCTTCAAGCCAGCTCCAGCTTGGCTTAGACATCAGGCTTAATTCATTTGGACACTGACTGCTTAATCATTAGTTGTGTTTCAGGTTAAAGTTTTTCATGAAGTCATAATCAGTAAGCTTACTCTTTCATCCCGTCCTCCCACTATGCCTCAAGGTAAAGTCACCAGTTTCAAGCTCTTTGAGGGGTTCCTTGGGAGTAGACTTAGTACCCATTGTTTTTTTTAACTCTTTAGAAATCCAACCTCCCTTGGACTCTGAAGCATGGTCAAGGTCATTTGAAAGTCTTGATTAGGTGTTTTGTTAAACTTGTTATTATTGGTCACAAGTCCCAAACTCTGTGAGGGACAGATGTCTTATTTGTGTTGTAGAAGAAGAAAATGCTGCTTTTTCTTCAAATACATTACCAGATCATATGATTGCTTCGTCTCAGGCTAAACATTTTGAACTAAAATCTAAAGTTTTTCTGCCCACCTAGGTTCGGACTCTGTAGAGTGATCTCCCTTTGGTACTGGGGTTTGTGTCAAGTTCTGTTTAATACTTAAGTTACTACTTCCAGTTAGCACACACTACATTCATAGGCCTTTCTTGTCCACATACAAGCTTTAAAAAGTTTTCTACCCTAAAACAAGTTATAGAAATGTTGTCTCCAAAAGGGAAATATACTTCATTTATAACTTTCCAGACTTTTTGTTCTTTCTCGAGGGATGACATAGTTTCTGGTTGTCCAATGTCAGCATGTCTTCCCACATATGGATCTGAGAGGTAGCAATAGTTCTCTTAAGGGAACCTTGGTGCATAGCTGCATGGGTTTCTATTGTGTCCCATCATATTGCTATAGTGTATTTTAATAGTAACAGGTCTGGTTTATGATATAGAAAGGTTACTTTTCTAAATGATCTAGTCATAGCATCTAGAACATGGAATGACAGAAAAAGGCATCAAAACGTCATGCTTATTTACATGTATGTAGTCCATGTAAAATCCAATCAAGTATGATACAAACTCATTTGTTCACAAAAGGTATTAATCCAGACAGAATATACACTGTTCGATCACATAATGTGCATTTCCTCCTGGTAGTATTTTCATGATTTTTTGTTGTTTTATACTGGATTGTTCTTTTAGTGTTTAAGCAAACTTTATATTTCTCAGCTGCATAAATGTTAAGATATTTCTTGAATGCAAACATGGCTTTGAACACAGAAAACTGCATGAGGTATTTCCAACAGATTCTCCTGGTCACTGTGAATAGTAAGTAGATCCTAATTCCTTTTGAATGGGATTTTAATTTTAATTGTTTATGCAATCAGTTGGCCCTTTTTACATTTTTCTAGCACTGATTTTATCATCCACTTAGTTAAGTATTAATAGCAATAATCTACCTGTAAGAGCAGCCACTTATAAGGTAATTGTCATAGTGTATGTCTGTGTGTGTGTGTGTGATTTGGAATTTTAACGTAGCTGAACATTTTTTCAGTCATATCACTGCGGTTTTCACTGTGTGGCGGTTTATAGTGATTCCTAGCACTGGGGCATCATGTCACAGACATGTAGCATCATGTTCTGCCCAGTCACATTATCCTGATGCCACACCAACCAGTCCTAGCATAAAACTATTAATGCTGAGTGCCTACCAAGTCAGCTTTTAGTACTGATTTTATAAGTCTTTGGTTTGATTAGGCTGGGGTTCAAACCCGTGACCTCCCACATCTGAGGCGGACAATTTAACCACTATACATCCAGAGCAATCATATATCACTGTTAATATATTGTGAAATTAATACAGTCTTATAGATTTAGATTATGGGCAAGACTGCACTGACAACCACTCTATATGTGTAGCTTGCTTCAAGGATGAAAGTCAGTGGGCAGCAATGCTAGGGGTACTAAAGGGGAAGGTACACTATTGCACCTTGTGTTATGAGGACATATCAGTTTGCACTCTAGGGTGCAACAAGAAATCACTTGTTGAGGAGTTTGATAGCAAACTAACAATCTCAGTTACTCTCTCACATATCAGATTTAAGGAATGGCAATATGGAGCAATATCACATACACTGTCCCAACCTAAGAGTAAGATGTCATGCCAACCAATGTGATCTTGTTCTGTCATGACTGAACTATTATATATCTCTTATCATAATGGGTCACAACCACAATCAATCTTACAGCAACCAAATGAATAAGCTTTGTTCAGTTTCACAGATCCAGGTTACATGGTCACTATCATGGATCAGTCTAACCCATATAGTGCCAATAGATATGCCCTCTGTGTGATGTCCAGATTTAGTGCTGCAGTATCCAAGAGTTTTACTTTGTAACAAGTCTTTGATATTCAGAGGGAACATGTACTTAGTGACAGCTTGAAAGTCACCATATCTAACTCGGGACATTCTGCAAGCTAGTGAGCCACTGTCCTCACTTTCTTCTTCTACTTCACAGGTTGCATAATACACGTCGGCTTCAGTGCCATTAGACAGTAATGACAAAACTTGCTCACAAGCCTCCTCATCATTATTAGGTATTGCTTGATGCATGAAGACTCTAAATTATCGGGTTTCTTACTGAAAAGTTTTCCACCTACTGTCACTTGGAATTCTGTTCTACTTTCACTATGACATTTTCCTGGTTTTCGTTCAGGCATCATTTGATTATTGGTTAGAAATGAGGAATCTGCTTTCAAATTATTTCCATATTCTGGCAGAGTTACTGACATTCTTGGCTGCTGATATCATCAATTACATTTATCCAAGCATCAACTGACTTTTTTTTTCTTCACTCAAAGATGCCTTCCTTTGAACTTTAGTCCACAGTTATTTAGGTCCCCCCCCCATTTTCATTTGGATACCTCAGTAGTTGATTGAGATATCACACCTTTGGGGAGGACAAATACAGCGAATTAGAAGTCTTTTAATGAAGTACAGCAGTTGATGTGCAATATTCAAACCACTCTATTAAGTTTTCTCTGACCCATGCCACCCCATTTGTGATATTTAGACAGTGATGTTAGGGAGTCCAGTTTCGATGCATCACAATCTCAGCTGTAACAGAGGGATTTTCAAAGAAATCACAAAGATCACAGTTACTACTCCTAGGACACAAACCTCAGGGAAGCAGTCCTAATGAATCTACAACAATTGCAAGACATGATTCTCAAGGTAGAGATAGGGTGCCCTTTTCTATAAAAGGCTGCTTTAGATTGGTTGGACTGTATATCTCCCTCAGGAGCATGTATTCAAATTTGGTAGTATGGTGGTTTCTATGCTTATATGGGGCAATATACCTGCCAAAGAATTCTTATATCTGTTTAGTTTGTTCAGTATGACAACAGTCCTCTTAGTTCTAGGTCACTTTTCATGCATACATTAAACATGATTTTGTTGTCCAATTAGAGGCTGAGACTTTGCCTATTTAAGCAAGTTCTTACAATCTGAACAAAACAGAACAGGGGGACAATTTCAGTTGGCTCATCTTAGGTTTACCTCTGCTCAACTTAATCTGGTTGGCCCAACAAGTTTCCTTCCAGGGTCATTTGAATGACTAATAGGTTCGCGATTTCATGACTTGTGCTATAGTTTTGGGATGGACAGTTCTTTCCTTTTGATGCTGATTCCTGAAATATGGAGTCCATTCTCCATTTGGGTTAGATGTACAGAAGCATTGAAGAGATACCTATCATAATTGGAATGTTGATTCAGCATGCATTTCCTTTTCAGACTGGTGCGCTCCAAAACTGAAACTATAATGGAAACCCTTATTATTATTTGTACAGTTAAGTATCGTTTGTACTATAGTTCAGATTTTAAAGTATCCTTGAAATGTAGTTTGATTTTGTTTTAGTTTCTGCTCAGATCTTCGATGATTTAATGACTTGGTAGATACAACTCATCACAAGTTTTCAAAACTAAATTACATTGACTCCAGTAGACACCTTGCAGGCATTAGGATGTAGAACAGCCTGGGGTGTTCTTTTGCCTGCCATAAGATTGGAAAATGGAGGGAGGAACTAAATAAAGTACCTTGTAGCTTAGTGTTAGCATGTCAGATTTGCATCTGAGAGAGTCGGGGTTGTGAATCCTATAAGCTAGGTCTATATTGTGTCCTTGGGAAAGGCACTATAATTGATTCACCTTGCTTTGAAAAACGTTTGTTACAGTATTGTTAAATACAAAATAAACCAATGAGCAACTGTACCATTTGTTGTCTCACCAGCAACACATTTCTCAGAAGGTCATGATTTCTGTATATGCTGAAGTGACATTGTCACATACAATACAGCATGTTTATATGTTATATTCCTGCGTTCATTGCTTGAAAAAGATGCCTCAGCCACCAAATGCAGAGCATCAATAAAAGTGTGTTCTCCATGGTATAGCAGTGTTAGAAACCAGCTTCGCACTGCTAAAGACATAGCCGAAAAGCAGAGAGGCTTTGGCTTTTCACCAGACTCACTATTCATAAACAAATCTTTGAAGCTGCTAAAAAGAACGTCACAAACATAGTCCATTTAGCAAAATTATCCCACTACAGTACTAAGATCACAGAGAGTTCCAGCTGCAAAGAGCTGTTTGAGATAACTAACAAACTAATGTCAAGGAACAAAAATTACACCACTTCCAACTTCCTTCTCAACAGTAGACCTTCCGGACCTATTTGCAAATTTCTTCCGTGACAAAGTACAAACCATTAGAGATTTGCTTGACAACAAAATTTCAATTGACTCGTTACCATACAGTTATGATACAGAATTTCAGTGACAACCATTAGGAGCATTTGAACCTGTCTCTGTTGATTTAGTATGGACAGTCATGATGAAGAGTGCACCAAAGTCATGTGAACTTGATCCAATTCCGACATCACTGCTGCTTGAGTGTTTAGACCCAATATTGCCTTCACTAATTGATGTTATCAATATCTCTCTCTCATCGGGGGAAGTCCCATCATTTTTAAAAACTGTCATCGTAAAGCCTCTGCTGAAGAAACCAACTTTTGACCATAACAATTTAAAGAACTATTGTCCAGTTTCTTATCTCACATTCATATAAATTTTTTAGAAAAAGTTGTTCTAACTCAACTTGTATCTCATTTGAATTCAAACAGTCTTTTTAGCAATGTACGTTCTGCATATCGCCCTTGCCACAGTACTGAAACTACTCTTCTGAAAGTAGTTCATGACATTCTCTCAGCTTTGGATAGTGGAAAGATTACAGTCCTCACCCTCCTTGATTTGTCTGCAGCATTTGACATGATAGGCCATGATATATTACCTCACCATCTTCAGCATGTATTTGGCATTCACAATACAGCCTTACAGTGGTTCAAGTCCTACTTAGTCAACAGGACACAAATTGTATCTGCAAATGGAATACACTCCAGCCCAGGTGATCTATGTTGTCGTGTTCCACAAGGGTCTATTCTTGGATCTGTTCTCTTCATTCTATACACTCAGCTGCTCTCAAGTGTCATAGATCATCACCAAGTGTCTCACCAATGGTACACTGATGATACCCGAATATACAAGTCTAGCCACACAACTGAAGTTGATGCTACCATCCATGGAGTAGAGAGGTACATTTCTGATGTGAAATCATGGATGACATGTAACAAGCAGCAGATGAATGCTGATAAAACTGAAGCTGTTCTGATCACAACACAAAGCCTTGCTCATTCTCATCATTTACCTCAGACAATAAATATCAGCAACACCAACATTAAATTCTCAGTCAGTACGAAACCTAGGTGTTACTCTTGACAGTACTTTCACATTGCTCCACATGTCATGAACATATGAACGGCTACATATCTTGAATTGTGACACATCAGTTCCATTCGCAAATATCTTTCAGTTGATGCCACTAAAACACTTGTGTGTTCATCAGTACTTTCAAGACTAGACTATTGTAACGCAATTCTGTCTGTTTCATCATAATATCTACTCCAGAAACTTCAAAAAGTTCAAAACACAGCTGCTAGGATCATCTTTAGAGTACCTTGATCAGAGCACACCTCACCACTGCTCTATACCCTACACTGGCTATCCATTCGATACAGAATCAAACACAAAATTTGTTCTCTGTGCTATGTTTCACTGACAGACTCCAGTCCAACATACCTATCAGGCCTCACTAATGTGTATACACCAGCAAGATCCTTACACTCTTCTTCTGACAATCGTATACTCATTGTTCCCACTATGAAAACAAAGTCATATGGACAATGTTTTTTTGCATACCAGGGCCCGGGCAATGTGGAACGAATTGTTCATTGAAATTAGACACAAAGACACAGTGGTCCCATTTAAGAGTGCTCTTAAAACTCACCTTTTTCGACTGCAGGAACAAATTTAGAGACCTAATAATGTTTTGTATCTTATATGTTTTCAGCATGTTTTTGTTTTCCAATTTCGTGGTTTGTGTTATTTGTTTTTCTGTTGTGTAGTCATATCATTATAGATCTTGTAAAGCTCTTAGAGCTTCTAAAGATTAGGCACTATACAAAGTCTTCATTATTATTATTGTTATATTTAATTAGTGACAAGTGGAAAAAGACTGTTGTTCATGATTTGACACAGGAATATAGTGTGGATACAGAGTAGATTGAAAACCAAGTACCTGTACATGTTTCAATTATTTAAGTAGATTATTTTGCATTTTTTTGTTGTCTCAAAATGTCACACAGTTCTGTATAATTCTGAGGGTAGTATTCGCAAAACAATTTAAAAAGTGGTACAGAATGTCTACTGATGTAATTGGTGGAGCTTATCAATGCAAGGTCACATGTCCTCAATGATAGTTTGTTGACAGCAGAAGTTGGCCAATATATGTTGTGCAAAACTCAATACACTGCATATTACATGCTGAATTAAATCATGAATAATTAATCATTTTTTTCTTTTAGGCACTAGACTACTTTATCAAGGCAGAGGAAGGTAGGTTTTGCTTTCTTGTTCAAATTTAATGCATGTTTCAGAAGCAATAGTGGCTTAATAGGTAGTGTACCAGACTTGTAGAAAGATATGGCTGTGTTGAATGACTGCATTTTAGATTAACTGTAAGTCTTTTGGCAATATTACATATACACTAAAATGTGAAAACTTGCTTTGATTTTTATGACAATATTACATATACACTAAAATGTGTAAACTTGCTTTGATTTTTATGACAATATTACATATACACTAAAATATGTAAACTTGCTTTGATTTTTATGACAATATTGCATATGCACTAAAATGTGTAAACTTGCTTTGATTTGTATGACAATATTACATTTGCACTAAAATGTGTAAACTTGCTTTGATTTTTATGACAATATTACATATACATTAAAATGTTTACACCTACTGTTGTCTTTATGGCAACTTACCCCGACCTGAGCATGAAAGATATGTGAAAAGACCTATAAAGGACAGGCATCCAGTTTATCATGTTTCACCTATAAAATTGATGTTACATTGGCTGGAGGTGGGGTAGGGTGGTATCTCTATTTGAACAATGACTAAAAAATTCTTTCACTTGCAACAAGAGTCAATTGTTACACAATCTTTTTCACCGAAGTAGTGTGACTAAACATTACATTTATGTGTAGTTGAAGATGTGTAGTCAAATGTTCTTGATTTTGATGATTATATTACAGATACCTTTTCATGGATGTATATGCCACTTGTCATTAGTTTGCAGGTGTATCTTTATTAAACAGTTTAAACTCATAAATTATACTGCCACAGTTTGGTTCAGCAGAATCTTACAATGATTGTAAAAATAATATTGATTTAGGTGAAGCATATTATTTTTGTGATGTCCATCTGTTTGTTGCCAGCTTTGTATCAGCATAGAACTTGTTTTCCCATTTATAGTTACGAAAGGAAAGAACCCAACCAATTTTTCACTCAAAAGCTCACAGTTCAGGGTCACTGAATGAAGAAAAATGCTTTTAGCACATTACTCAACTTAACCACCATCCATAGTTACTTAACTTTGTGGATAGCTTGAATAGCTTGAACTTCTTTGGGTAAGATGACCAATCAGTTTTGATCTCAAAATAATCAAGGTCGATGTTACTTTGATTGAAAGAAAATTAATGATTTCTGCACATTGACTCAAGTTCTCCTTCATCAATGGTTACATAAACTTGTGGATGGATTGCTTTTTTAATGACTTTTTGGATAGCTTGCACTTGAGGTAATCAATAGGTCTATTGATATTTTAGTCACAATTTCACAAGTCTAGATAACTATGACTGAATGAAGCACAGTGGCTTGCACAGAAAATGATTAATTCTGTGTCACAGACACCAGTTAGTTTTTGTAGACAGATGGCACTTAGAGTAAGAAAGAAACCTGTTGATTTGGGAGTCGACGATTAAAGTTACTATGACTGAAAGAAGAAAAATGGTTTAGTTATTTCCTAAATGACTGTTAAGCATACTGTGGGCAAATAATTTACACTTCACTCTGTTCATGTTTGTGAGATCTGTTTGGGAGCTACTCAGTGGTGTGCTAAACATAAAAGTTGTTTTTTAACAAATATAAAAATAGCATTATGAAACTTTTATAATTACTTTTATGATTGTTGCTAAAATTGCAGCACTGTAAATTTGTATTTTGGATAGAGCAATTGGAAAATATGTCAAGAGGTATTGAATTTGAATCCTATTGCTTCTCTTTTTATTAATAACTGTCACAACAAACCATAATAATCTGCTGGTATTTTGATATCATGCCATTGTTTCCAAACAAAATTATACTGTAATTATAGCTATCATAAATGCCATACTATCATACTGTCCACAAATAATGGGCAAAGTCATGTGACTGCCTCAATCTAAGTCAGATCCTCATTAAGCCCAGAACTCCTCTTAAAGTTTATTCATTGCATCCATTAATGGCATATCAGGCTGTTTTTATACATGAATGTACTGAGCATAAACATACTGAAGTAGTTGTTTATTTTAAACGATGTCAGTCATGACAGCAAGAAAAGGTTGCAGTCTTTATGTTAATAGTGAAGTTTATTTTAAGCAGCTGCTTATGGGAAATGATGTATAAGACTTACCAAGAAAGGTGATTACTTAAGTTAGAATGGTACCAATTGTACAACCCCAGGTAGGCGGAGCTTAAGGTGTAGGGAACATTGCATTCAGAAATAAACATCAATACTAGCTGTGATTGGTGCATTATGTAAGACTTGTTCATCCTGTTAGGCTTTAAAATAAGTTTAGCCTCTTGCCAACATGTAAGAGTCAGTTATTTCATACCTAGATCATATTTTGTATTTTTTCAGATTTTTTTTGATGTTGGACACATGGGTGAAACTGGGTCTGTTGTGACTAGATAACTCTTAACCCTGTCTAGTTCTGGCAGAGCTATCTCTCTTAAATGCAATGGAGTACATTACCTGGTTTTGTTCTTGTCGATTTGACAATCTGACATGCATGCTGAAGTAGAATAGATAGTATATTTATTTCACAAAACATTAACATTGAGGTCTATGGAAAAATGATTGATACCATGATACCTTAAAAGAGATCAATTGATACAAATAAATTTGGCTGTTAAGACATATAGTTACTAAATATAGGTTCAATTGTAATAACGTAAAGTGCCAGATACCATTGTAACATTTTAACCTTGTATTAATTATCTAAAATTCTCTATTTTATAGCTTCATTTTGATTTGTATTATTCAGTTGGTAAATTTTTTGTGAGGTATGGCCTCATGTTTATTTGCATTGCACTAGTAATATTTGCATGAATTACGGACTCATTTTAGTTTGTATTAATAGATTGGTAATATTTTGATGAGATATGATCAATTTTTGAATATTATTATTAGTTTGGTAACATTTTGATGAGATATGGCCCATTTTGATTTTTGATTATTAGACTGGTAACATTTTGATGCAGTATGGCCCATTTTGATTTTTGATTACCGGTATTAGACTGGTAACATATTTTGATTTACATTATTACACTGGCAACATTTTGTTGAAGTATGACCCAAATGGATTTGTATTATCAGGGAAAATGTATTGGAGTTATGGTCTCATTACTCCACAGATGTTATGAACTTGTGAATGCGACAGATGTACGGAGAAGTTGCTTGCATAAATTTGAAACATACGCAGTGGAAAGAATGTTGGAATACCTATATGTTACTTTCATGCAGTGTGTCTGACATTTCCCTGGATATTGTACTTGTACAGATTGAAACATGATATAAGCACTCAGCTAACCAAATTGGCTGTCCCCATGTGCTCGAGAAATCAATGGGAATTAGTCCAGCATACAATTACTTCACAAGTTATTAAAATAGTGATAGTGAATTTTGCCAGATTAGGCAATACCAGCTGCTGAAAGTGCAATAATGAATGACCATATATATAAAACCTAAAAAATTATTGGCTCATTGTTTTTTTTACAAATAATTATCCCTGAAGTCCAGAAAGTGGAAAGGACCACATGGAGCTAGAAGTTTTTTTTTTTAAATAGCTAAACATCTGAAGTAAGGGAAGTCTGTATACTCTCTACCCCAAATTACAGCCATCAGTCATAAACCAACACAAAGTCAATTAAGTTATGTTAACAAGACTAACATGGTGTTGTTTTTAAATAGCCATTATAAACAGTGAGGAAAACCAGGAAATTCTTTTCATTTAAAACTCTTATCCAATTCAAAATATGAAACTTTAGAGTGCCATTTGACTGGTAAAATATTATGGAGGAATGTCCACATTTCAATTTATATCATTATCTGGTAAAATATTATGGAGGAATGTCCACATTTCAATTTATATCATTATCTGGTAAAATATTATGGAGGAATGTCCACATTTCAATTTTATCATTATCTGGTAAGAATCTTATGGAGTTGTGGGCACATTTTGATACATTATGTAACTATGTAGTTAGGGTCTTTTTTTTAAATTTGTTTTATTATGTGATAAAATTGTTTGGAGGTATGGATTCACTGTAGCTTAGAAATATACTTTATCACATGAAATTGGAAGAGTAACATTTAGTTTGGTTGGATTTGATACCAGATATTTGTGAGATGGTACAAATTTATTGACACTTTAAACTTCTGTAGCATCTGTTACAAATGGAATGGTTGAGTAATTGTATCATGTTTCAATTTGCATCTGTTACACTGCATTTTTACTTTTCTGAGCTGCATATTTATTCATTACTATAACATCTGAAAATGCTCTGCTTTTTGATACATCCATAATTGGATAATGTTCTAGGATGTAACAGGATACCCTCGATGGGATTAGGTCAAGTGAAAGTGCTTAACAGTTTTATGAATGTGATGTTTATATATCCATAATGCAGATTAGTAAAAAAAAATCTATCTGACACATCTCATGTACACAGAGATCAATAACAGGTAAAAATGATATCATTTCTAAATGTATATGATCAAAGCATGTAGTTTCAACCAATAATTGCAAATGATTTCACATCACTGGGTAGGTTCAGTGTATGGAACACTTCAGTATATGTTTCTGATGCATGGATCTATCAATAAATATGATTGATATTTTGATATTTATACAGATATTAATGATATATGGATCTTTAAGCAGAATATGTTTGATATGTGGATCTTTCAACAGAAATTAATATAGGATCTGTCATCAGATATGATTGAGTTATGGATTTAATGTGTGTTGTAATTTGTCAACAAATATGATTGTTGTATGGATCCGTATAGATGCTCATTAATGGGTAGTTATTTAATATTGAATTTATGAAATGAACTGAATGATGTACAGCCTTTGCATTTCATACATTCCATTTAAGATTCTTTTTATATTTTAATGGAAATATATCAATGATAAAAAGAAATAATTTAATTTATTCAGACTGGTGTGCACCTTTCTATTGCTGCTTATGGCTCTAGTTGAAGCAGTGTAACCAGTAAAATTTATTAGATTTTTGTTAATAATTATAATTCAGATAGTAACTGTCTTTCTGAATAAATAGAATATTTCACTTAGACAACATAATATTTTAACACAAAAGGGCTTTGCATGTTCAGCTTGATATCACAGCTTGACTTGAGTTCTAGAGAAATCTTTAATTTTAAAAGTGGGTCAGTTTCACTGCAAAACATTACAGTTAATTATTCATGTGAAGAGATGTGTATATGTATTAAGATTTTCCGGAATTACTGTTACTGTAGTTTATTTGTGACCAGGTATTTACATTATTCATTTTGAAAGATTAAACTACAGTTGACATAATCAAATTTCGAATTTGCATCACATACTAAGAAACATTAGCTCAGTTTAGCCATTTTTTCTGTGTAAACAAGCTGTGGTCAGGTGGTTTATGTCTACATTCTGCGATCTGAGGTGAGTTTATTTACTTCTATAAATTAACATTTAAACTCTTCTTGTATATACTGTTAGGGTCGATTCCATGCTTCAACTATTCTGCCCACCGCTCCCCCTAAGCCAACTATCAGTTGACCATTTACCTTATTTTTGTTAGTTTTTGTTGTTGTTCTTGTTTGGGGTTAAATTTAATGGCCAATCATCAGTACATGATAATCTATACACAGGGTATCTAGCCATTGGGGTAGGTATATTCTGACAGATGTTACTTGTTTTTCGCAATTCCCTTTGGGCAGTCAGTTTGAAATATGGCCAACAAAATGCTGATTGTAATAATGAAAACAAAAGTTCCAGAAGTTGAAGTGCAAAAATGTTCCCCTGATCACAGCCAATCAGTAAAGAGAATATTGTACAAGAATTTGTAAGCTCATTTGAACCAATCAGAATCACATAAAGTGATATTAAATGATGTTGTCATTTCAAAAATATGAAACTGCACATATATGTGATAAGAACTAATATGGTCAGTGTTTGGAATTATCCACAAATATGAGTTGTATGGAATTATGATCATTATATTGTTTATTGTTTATCAGCCACACTTATAGTGACATTGTGCTTTTAGATTCCAAAACTAATATATATATATACGTTTTTACAATCAGTGCAACCCCTTGGCACAGTATATGTGTAAGCGCATTATCCCAGTTTTTTTGTACAACCAAAAGCGCATCGATGAATTTCGAGCAACCAAATTAATAAACTGGTGACAATTAATGAAAGATTTCTTTCATACACATACAGTATAAATGAGGTTTATTCAAATCTTTAAATAGAAAATAATTCGAAGTTGTCACCGTGTTGCGCGTCTGTACGTTATGGTATGTAATGAATATATTTTATTTGCATGAGGCATACACTAACTTGCATTATAAGAATATATTTATTGTAATTTCTATGTTGGACAAAACTGATAATCTGTTTAAAATCAGATTTCTACAAACGATAATTGGTTTTGGAGAAAAAAACGATATTAACATCCCTATACCGGCATGCGTGCATTCCAGCCAGAAATTAGCAGAAACCAGTAAATACACATAGTTTTATAGCAGTTGCTATTTTGCGTCTGTTTATGTGAAAAATATTCCAACGTAACATTTACGACTGTACCGGTAATACCGGTATTTATTACGAGCAGAAAGGGATAAAGACCCCGGCGTGGAATCATTGGATGGTGAGTGAGAGTCGATAAACCGCCTCGTATCAGATGACGCACCTCTGGCAGTCCTGTGTTCCATCAGGCCTGTGTTGGTTACTGCACGGTATATGCACGGGCGTGTAATCCAGGAATTTTTATACAAACTATTAAGATGGAATTTCTGTGCATTATCTGCATGTGCACGTTATACACATAGGTGCATTATATGCATGAAAATAGGGTGTGTGTGTGTATATGTATATAATATGCAGAGAGATTTATTGTGTAGGATATTTTGCCATTTTCACTGAGTTTATTTGGAGCAGTCTAGCAGCATTGTGTAGTGTGATAATGGTCAGATGACTGAGATAAAAAAATTGAAAAATTCTAAAATTTTAAAAAAATTAATCATTTACATCACATGTATTGAATGGCAAGAAAGAATTCATAGAATTTTTGTATACATGTACCTCAGTGCCTGATGTTTACTTCGATAGCTTTGTTAAAGTGCATTCTTTGTACCACGTTAAGAAGTGGTATTTTATATTATTGCCAGAAGTGCAATATTTCACAGCATATCAGGTTTCTCAGTTGACATTTTTGTTACTGTTAAGTATTTATGAATCAAAACAAACTCTCCTCAACAAAAACAATCCAAATTATTCCCATTATATTTATTTTCTTGGTCATTAATGCCCCATTTTTAGTTGTTGCCTGCTAATGTGTTATATAAATTCAGTCATGTATGTTATTTAAGCTACACATTAGAGATGCATTGATGGCATACTAATGGAAAAAACATCAACCCTACTGTAGTCTACTAGACAACGGGTATAATTAAAGGATTGGCTAGCCAATATATATGCAACACAATTCCTTTTTTAAGCTCTCAGTCATTGAGGGACCAGCTATAACAAGGATATTGAATTTCACAAACATTTGTATGGGTTGTGGATCAGACATAGATTGAATACTGTTTTTTCTTTATAGAATCAATAGTTAAAACATTCTTTTCTTTGTTTTGCCTCAGCAACAGCTGCATTTTCATTATGTGGAGCAATATTTGGTTGTTGTCACCCATGTATGGATGCTGTTGAGACTCACATAGTTCATACAAAATTTATCATATTCACTGATTATAAAGGATAAATTCATATAGCCAACAAAATAATAGTAAAACCTGGCTTGAAAGACCACTGCTATGAGGAAACACCTGCATGTTTATCAGGTGTGTATCACACAGATTTATTGATTGCATAGTGTCATTACCAGTTATGGTAGACCACCTGTCTTGAGAAACCAAAATGTTTTGACAGAAATTTCAAAACAGATTATAATCTAATGGCCATCCAGGCCATCGCCTGTTGTTTTGGGCCATATTCATCCACCTGTCTGTTGCTACAATTTTTTTAACTCCACCCCTAAACTGATATTTACAATTGCCATGGAACACAGACACACACACACACACACACACACACACACACACACACACACACTTGAAAATCTTGTTACTGTTGCTTCTCCTAAATATATGGTCATATCATCATGGGGTTGAAACTAAAAGGCTTCACTTGATGTCAGGAACTGCTCCAGTGGCCTAGTGGTTAAAGCATCCACCATGGAAGCGGGAGGTTGTGGGTTCGATCCCCGGCCTAGTCATACCAAAGACTTACAAAAATGGTACTAACAGTTGCCTCGCTTGGTGCTAAGCATTAAGAGGTTAGTGTTAGGACTGGTCGATCTGGTGTTAGGATAATGTGACTGGGTGGGACATCATGCTACATGTCTGCGGCAAGATTACCCCTGTGCTAGACTCACTACAGACATTGTAGCGATACGACTGAACAATTGTTAAAGCTACGTTAAAAATCCCAATCAAACACACAAACTTGATGTCTGGTTGGTTTTAAATTAAAATCTTGCTGACCTGATATTTAAAATGGCCGGTCAAGGTGACTCTGTTTGAACTCATGCTAAGTAAATCATTCTGTCAACATAAAGGTTTCACCAAGAGACTTCCTGTAATGTCAGGTTGGTTGTAAATGAAAATAGTGCCAATTTGATGTTTATTATGTCATCAATTGCAGCCAGTTTAAAAGTCATACCAGCACCAGAAGACTTGGTCCTGGAATGAAAATAGTCGAGCCAAGGTGTGTAACATAGTCACCACAGCAGCCATCTTCAAAACAGTATCACTGGTCCCCCTTTATGATGTCTAGTTGGTCCTATATAAATTGACGGACTTGTCCTCAACTATATCAGAGATTGTTTAAACAGTAAGTAGGTATAGAGGAGAAATGATTTTATCTTGAATTCCTAGACATTTTTTCAAACAGGAGAGTTTCAGTCCCCTTCAAGGAGTTCTTGTTATTCTATTGATGTCATTAAGCCAGTTGAATTACATTTATATACAAACGGTAATCAATACATTATCTGACTCTTCCAGTTTTATAGCCAGATATTGCCCAGAACCCAGAATGGTATAGTTGTGCCGAAGTGTATCCAAAGTAAAAGAAGTAAAAGAAGAGACTTCATACTTTGTGATCTGTATGAGATACTAATGTGTGATTTCCTGACTTTTATATTCAGAAAGCAAATGAAAGATGTACCACATAATAATTGAAGTGGATACGTCACTCATGAATTACAGTATATTTATAGCCACATTAAATGCATGTAATGACAGCATATCAGTCACTTAATACCTGTAATTTATATGGTCATATCCACAGTATGTTCTTATATAACATTTGCTGTATACCTCGGTTATATTAAGTATCCCAGTGCTCTTTAATGTGCAGGGACATACAGACAGACAGACATACCGAGTAGCATATATACTCTCTGATAAGTCTAGTCCAGCTGAAAATGGCATAGACCCAAATGTTCAGTTGTATAATGAGTCAGCAGATCTGTGTTGTAGAATGAGCAACATAAACTCATTATGCACCAGAGTGTGTGAATATATATATATATATATATACTGATTTCTTAACCATGTATTCTTTTGTTCATCTCATTGCCATATTTCTAATTTTGATGAAAAACACATTTCAGCCACTTACTGGTGATTTTGTTAAATTTCTAGCATTTTTCATGTCAAACTTAAAAATGAATGCTAAAAATAAGTCCAAGTTAGCAATACTGTAATTGCATCTTCCACCCCACCCTAGCAGTTTAGGTATGACAATATGTGATAAATATCCACAAGTGTTTTTGAACACATGTTTCTGAAGAGAATATATTATGCAGATTGATGGTGGGAGATATTGGCATGGTGCTTACCGTTTTCATGATAATACATTTAAGAAAGAATTTGGAAATTGGTAGCCATAATTTTATTTAGTTTTCATGAAACATCTCAACTTTGAGAACATACACATTTATGACTTTTAGAATGTTCATTTGGATATTGCAGAATATTGATTGTCAATTTTACAGTTTGCATGCAAATATATGCTTACCTGTTTAACACAGATCTAATTGAATCTTAAAAAAAACTTTGAAATCTGATATTGTCTGTCTGTGCAGTCTTTTGTCAATATCTTGGAGGTTAATGCTTGACATGCAGTGCATTTCAGTTAAGTTTATGGATAGCATATACAAGGCTAGCTGAGCAGAAATTATTCTCTCATGTATGCACATGCATTGGATTTGTAGTGAAGTCTAGAAATATTTCTTTTTAATAATACTATGTATTCTTTCACATATGCACAAGCAATCGATTTGCAGTGAAATCTAGAAATATTTCTCTTTAATAATATTTCTTGTAACAAATTTGTTGCTTAATCCATACAAAGCTTATATGCTTTCAGACAGAAAATTAACTGATTTTTGTCATGGATCAATGTATCATATACATTATTCTGCCAGCTGCAATTTCCATAATGTTGTTATAACTGTGTGGATGCAATTTGTTTGTTATTTGTGTGGTTTGAAGACAATTTCTGATGCTGTCCTTGTGACTTGTTATTTAGATAAAGCAAACCTCCAATGAATCTTAACAGTTCTTTTTCATAAGGCCAAAACAGAAAATGTGTTTCCAGGTTTCCAGTCAGATTACCATCTCTGTTTCTCATTGCTGTCCTTAGTACTTTTATTCCTAGTGTTAGAATGAATCTCATTATTTATATATATATATATATATATATATATATATATATATATATATATATATATATATATATATATATATATAATTTCTTTTAAAAAATGGCCAGTGCTGTATGAATTACCTATCTGTGGGGAGCCTAAATTATATAATACCATTTTAATTAGTTTGTATATTGTGCTTGTTAATAAAAAAAAAATTAAAATAAAAGACCAGTATTATGAACTTGTTTTGTTAATTTTACATAGACATTTTACCCTTATGTTAAGGATTCTTTCCCATAAAGGACATTTTTCTGGTGCTTTGAATGTCATTGGTAGACTGGTTTTACCTTACATATTTTAATGTATGACAATACCAACGCCATTTTTCAGCACACGATAGGCTATACGTTGCGGCCAGTATTAATGGTGGAGGAAGAACCCAGGAAAAAACTTGGAAAGAAACACTGACCCACAAGAAGCTACTGGCAAGCTTTCTCACATACCTACATTGACCGAATCTGAGACTTGAATCCACACAGACATCTGAGATGGCAGTGATCCATAACGGAAAGTGCTTTAGTCGACTCGGCCACTCAGGGCCCCTCTTAAGTTTTTAATTTTCAGGAGAACGTTTTACATCTTACATTTATTTTTTTAGCATTTCATGAAAATGGAAATAACTGACAATTTACCTGGTTTACATTTGTTCAAGAATCATTCTATATACTTTACAATTGTGCTTAATACAGTAGAGTCTTTGTATTTTGTCAGTTGTCAAACACTGATATAATTTATTTTATCAGTTGAACCAAATTTCTACAGCACAAATCTACTGATGTTGGGCAAGACATTCATGAGACTAAAGAACTACAAGAATGCCAAGATTTATATTATGAAGGCTTACAAGTATCCAGTAAAAACACCAGATGACAAAAAGGTGAGTATCAATAGATACACTTTTTTCTCGAATGTTAACCATAAGGTGGAGTGTATTTTTCATGCCTTCCATTTGTCTGTTACCAATCGTGTTTCTGCACGTTAATTTTAGGTGTCCACCATCAACAATTGCCAGACTTTGTCTATGGCTTGCACTTGGGGTAAGGAAGAACTCTGTCAGTTTTGGTGTCAGAGACTCTAAGGTCATTGTGATTGAAAGAATACAAATGGTTTTGTAATAATTAAAGTTCTGCACCATCTACAGATAGTATTTGGAGGGGGGGGGCTTAGGATAAGTAAATACACAGTGTATTTTAGGCTCTAATTGGCAAGGTCATTGTGATTGAAAGAAGCAGAATGATTTTTGTACATTAGTTTTCAGTGTAGGGGTAAAAGGTCAATGTTGCTATGACTTAATGAAGAAAAATTGTTTCTACACAGAATACTTAGGCATCTAAACAGAAGACTAAACATAGGGTGTTTGTATAATTTGCTGTTCATGGAATTCATCTTTTTGGTTTTAGGGACCAAGTGTCCAAAGAATGCAAATGTATGCAAGAATGTATATATTTATTTTATTATGGAAGGCTAGACATGTCAATGGTAAAGCAAAAATTGGCAGCCCATAAAATTACCATATGGTAATTCAGTTCACTACCTTCAAGGCTGACATACAGAATCTGATACAGATGTTATTCTGAACCAGAAGTCAATGGCTGTGTATTCAGATCAAAGATCCTGATTAAACTGGTTAATATGCCAAAGGTCATTATCAATGACTTGCATGTACTTCCCTTAATGTAATGTTCCTTGTGAATGAGTATTCACTTAAAATTATAGGGGTGAAATAGTCTTACTTTAAGCAAGATGATTGTTGAAAATAACTTCTTTCTAAATATCTTTGCAACGTTTTAAAAATTTGAATGTATAAGTTTGTAAAGGTTTCAGATGTCTGATGTCTGAATATATATATATATATATATATATATATATATATATATATATATATATATATATATATATATATATATATACACCCACACATATATAGCATAATGATTAACTTTTTGTGGAATTCAATAGTGTACTGAAATTTAAATTCTTTTCCTGCAGATAAACTTATTTTTTTATTAATAACCAGAATAGAGGCTCAGTATCAACAGAGCCAATTATGGTCAAGTGTTTGGGGGGGGGGGTTGATTTTTTGTTCACCGGAAGTAGATTTAACAAAGAAGGATAACTCATGCAAGGGAGGTAACAACCCTTATTGAACAGGGCTATTGAGCCAATATGAAATCCCATGGGAAGATGCCATTAAATTAGTGTCCCTTGTTCAGTGACTGCCATGCTTCCTTATGAAATGAAATTGTTTCTTTATCTGGAAAAATCCATATGAAATACCAGTCCAACAAACATACAAAATGTGCCACCGGATCAAAATCCATGTTGTTTTGTTTAACAATTACTCCTAATAATCTTGATAGACACAGATATATTAGTACAGTATGCTGAAAAGAAAGATCGGGTTCTTTAACTGATAAACTATATATATATATATATATATATATATATATA
Organism: Unio pictorum; assembly: GCA_030141615.1. Lineage (NCBI taxonomy): Eukaryota > Metazoa > Mollusca > Bivalvia > Unionida > Unionidae > Unio > Unio pictorum. The sequence goes on along the minus strand of JARLTB010000043.1, from coordinate 5,998,471 downwards.
TATATATATATATATATATATATATATATATATATATATATACATATATATACATGTACTAGTCAATAAGATGTATCCAATTCCAAACTGCACAGACCCAGATCAGTTGAATAAAGTGCTGGCATATCTGGGGTCTGTATTTTATTAGAAAAGGTAAGTAGAACAACTAAGATAGACCCTGTTGTGCTGGTATATTATGCTGCAGCAGATCAAGAGCTTTGTTGTTTTCAGTGTGACTCTACTGTTAAGCAAGTATTTACTGTATTTGCTGTATATTGTAGTGATAAATTGTCGGAAGAGAGATATATAGTGTGTATTATTGGACATTATTTGATTATCAGATCAGTCCTTGAGTATTTCCATACTTGCATTAAGATATAGGTAGTTGATAATTAGGTTTTTGAAGCCATTTGGTACTGTTCATTTCATATGACAGACTTGATAGGCATTTGGTACTGATCATTTCATATGACAGACTTGATAGGCATTTAGTACTGTTCATTTCATATGACGGACTTGATAGGCATTTGGTACTGATCATTTCATATGACAGACTTGATAGGCATTTGATACTGATCATTTCATATGACAGACTTGATAGGCATTTGGTACTGTTCATTTCATATGACAGACTTGATAGGCATTTGGTACTGATCATTTCATATGACAGACTTGATAGGAATTGGTACTGATCATTTCATATGACAGACTTGATAGGCATTTGGTACTGATCATTTCATATGACAGACTTGATAGGCATTTGGTACTGATCATTTCATATGACAGACTTGATAGCCATTTGGTACTGATCATTTCATATGACAGACTTGATAGGCATTTGGTACTGATCATTTCATATGACGGACTTGATAGGCATTTGGTACTGATCATTTCATATGACAGACTTGATAGGCATTTGATACTGATCATTTCATATGACAGACTTGATAGGCATTTGGTACTGATCATTTCATATGACAGACTTGATAGGCATTTGGTACTGATCATTTCATATGACGGACTTGATAGGCATTTGGTACTGATCATTTCATATGACAGACTTGATAGGCATTTGGTACTGATCATTTCATATGACGGACTTGATAGGCATTTGGTACTGATCATTTCATATGACGGACTTGATAGGCATTTGGTACTGTTCATTTCATATGACAGACTTGATAGGTTTGGTACTGTTCATTTCATATGACAGACTTGATAGGCATTTGGTACTGATCATTTCATATGACAGACTTGATAGGCATTTGGTACTGATCATTTCATATGGCAGACTTGATAGGCATTTAGTACTGTTCATTTCATATGACAGACTTGATAGGAATTGGTACTGATCATTTCATATGACAGACTTGATAGCCATTTGGTACTGTTCATTTCATATGACAGACTTGATAGGAATTGGTACTGATCATTTCATATGACAGACTTGATAGCCATTTGGTACTGATCATTTCATATGACAGTCTTGATAGGCATTTGGTACTGATCATTTCATATGACAGACTTGATAGGCATTTGGTACTGATCATTTCATATGACAGACTTGATAGACATTTGGTACTGATCATTTCATATGATGGACTTGATAGCCATTTCAGATTCATGATAATTATGTATAACTATTAGCCTTGGGGAAAGTTCAGTTTGAAAAAGCTCTTGTTGAGCATTTATTATATTCACTGGGCAGTACACATAGATCTAATTAATACTAATAATTGCTTTGAGATTACTGAGAAATATATAATTTAATTTTCATCTTTTGAAAGTAAAAACAAGTCCGTATATCTGGATGGGAACAATCAAATAAAAATTTATTGTCATAATCATGGTTGTTTTGTATTTTATAAACTTAAAAATGTTTAAAATATTCTGGTTTTGTCTGCAAACAAAAATAAATATAATATTTGTTGATGTGACATATTTCTAAAACAAAATGGCATTATATATTGGATATTCTTCACTGCATTCATCCCTGTCAATCTTAGGCTTATCTCCAAACCATGTAAGAAGCAAATTTCCATGCCTGATAGGACTGGTAATTGCTTGATGAGTTCAGTATTTCTATGATGATAACCATATTCAGACATAGAAATTATGTATGCTATTCCAGTTCTGGTTTCATTCCAATGTCATAAACCACCTTTTTGGTGGATTTCAGGTATAAAATTGATGTACATACTGTTATCATATAAAAATAATGGTCGCATGCACAATTGTGTTCAAACATGTACCAGAACAATTAGAACAGACACTGAACCCTTATGCTCATAATTTTTGCTCTTACTTTGGCAAATCTTTGCTCACAGTGATGATTCCTGTAATAGATTGTAATTCCTTTTATTGTACACAGTGCGACAGTGAAATTAGTAAATGGGGGTCTGCGTTTGCAAAGTATATATTCTGTTCATTAAAAAGTACTTACAATTTAGACTTTTCATAGCATGCAAGTTAGTATTTTGAGCTTCACTGAGATTTAAGAAGGTATTTTATTTAATCTTTTTTAACTGTTTAAATGTCTTAAAATGTGTAAGGGATGTAAATAAATTTTTTAATCTGCATATATATATATATATATATATATATATATATATATATATATATATATATATATATATTTGTGGTCATTTACATCATTTACATACTTAATTCTATGTCATATTCATTTCTCGTTTACATTTTCTTTTTTCTTTTTATTGTATCAAAGCAATCTTGACAATGTTGGCAATCATGATTTAGACCTTGTACTTGATTCAAGTACTTGCACCTTATTAACAGGAAGCATATGTCCATGATATGCAGAGATGGATTGTCAGAGACTAAAATTCTTCTCAATCTGTTTAAGCCCTCATTAGCAACATCAACAGCAATGTTAAACTAACTTTTTCTCTATACAATGGAAAGAATGAAATTAATTTAGCCTTACCCCATTCATTGATCAGTATTTGCCTGTTGCTTTTTAAAAAATAAAAGCATTAAAATATTGACTAATGGTATGTATTTTTGACCTGGCATGTGTTTTGGCTCTGCTTTGAGTAGAAATCATTGTCCCAGCTTTTTATTGACAACTTCATAATGGTCATGATGCATCATATGATCCATGAGAGAGAGCAGCTGTGGTTACAGCTTTGAAGTAAAATAGAGAACACAAGTAACCTCTAGAATACGGCTATTGTTTGGATGCTGAGACAAGATCTGGATGATTTTCTTTTGTGAACAAGATTGTTCAGAGCTGGAACAGACATCTTTTGGTCAGAATACCCAAACACTCCCCAGTTTGGCTGAAATTGTATAACTTAGCTGGGGTCCTCAGATCAGCCAAGAACTTGTCCCTCTTTGATTGAAATAGTATAATTTTCTAGGTTTCTCAGATCAGCCCAAGAGATGTCCCTCTTTGATTAAAATAGTATAATTTTGCTAGGGTTCTCAGACCAGCCAAAAACTTACTCGTCTTTGATTGAAATCTTATAATTTTGCTAGGGTTCTCAGATCAGCGTAAGATATGACCCTCTTTGATTAAAATAGTATAATTTTGTGGGGTCATCAAATTGGCAAAGACATGTCCATGTTTGATTGAGTTAGTATCACTTTGATGAAGTCATCCAATTTGCTGAAACACCTGTTTCATTGAACTAGAATCATTTTGCTGGGGTCACTCATATTAGCTAAAACACACCTGTTTTATTGAACTAGAATCATTTTGCTGGGGTCACTCATATTAGCTAAAACACACCTGTTTCATTGAACTAGGATCATTTTGCTGGGGTCACTCATATTAGCTAAAACACACCTGTTTCATTGAACTAGGATCATTTTGCTGGGGTCATCATATTAGCTAAAACAACTATTTCATTGAACAAGTATCATCTTGGTGGAGTTGTCAGGTTGTCTAAATCATGTCCCTTATTCACTTCATTAAAATCCTTTTGCTTGAGTCATCACACTAGCCAGAATAACTGTTTGATTGAGCTAGGACCATTTTGCTGGGGTCATCCAGTTGACCAAAATGCTCTCATGTTTAGTTAAACTAGGATAATTTTGCTGGGGTCATCCAGTTGACCGAAATGCTCTCATGTTTAACAAAATTAGGATAATTTTATTGAGGTCATTAGATCTGCAAAAAACACCACTTGCCTAAAATATAATTTTTCTAGGATAATCACAGGTTAGAAAGGGTTCAAGAAAGACAGATAAGTTAACAACTTTAGGTATTTGGATGAAGAGAACAGGGAACCAGTGAAAATTTTAAAATAATCCATCTTTGATTGCTCTTGGCCCCATTTATGGTTTCTTATAGCATATCCTATTTAAGAATTGCTGTATTTAAAATTAAGAATGAGATATATTATTATCTTAAGCAGTTTAGGCAAACATAATAGATGTATAATAATCTACACTGAATTTCAATAGATTTCAGTAGAACAAAATGAATGAACATGAATGACCAGTAACTTGCCATTGAGGTGTGCATGTATATCACACATGTAATTAAATTTTTGTTGAATGCTCACTATTTAGTATAACACTTTTTACAAAAAAGGAATTAAAATAAGTAAATGACTTAAATAATTCCAACATACAGTTCAAGATCTGTGTGTGTTTAGATTTGACGTCAGTTTTAATATTGAATAGTGCTTCTTATCCAGGTCTTCAATAGCTGTTGTTATCCACAAAGAAATAATACTAGTTTTTTTTATTGTTTTATCAGAGATCAGTTTGACTAATTTATTAACAGTGAAAGTTTTTACAATGGGTGTGAATGGGATCCTCTTTTGCCTGAGAAATCTGTGTGAATTCATTTCTAAGTGACAATGTAAAGTGTGCTTCCCATGACCTAATTCAATCATGTATTAGTAAGAAGGGCATAAAAGAGAGTGACAAAATATTTAATGTTTCTAACATGATTTAAAAAAACATGCACTTAGTGGCAAATTGAATGTAGTTGGTTTCACATCTGGATAGTCTTAAGTGGCATGGGGCAAAGTCCTGGGAGGATGGGCATCTTTAAGCAGTTCAGTGTAGTAGCTGTCTTTCTTTAACATCATAAACAATAGAGACTTTAGAAACTATGAAATGTTTTTGATTATGATCTAAACACAGAATAATACTAATTGCAAAGACAGTAAATAACTGGAAGTCAACTGAAACAAGAGACACTGCATACTTCATGCAGACAAATCACTGGTCACATGTTTGACTGGTTTACCATTATGAGAGCATTAACACATCAAGAATGATTTAGATGTTTTCTGTTCAGAGTGAAGAGCACTGTTAAATTATTAAAGCACAAAAAGAAGCGATTAAGGTTTCTTTTGAAACTAGTTGCAAGAATACATTTAGAGAGACAGCACTTGGCATGGTTCTAAGTCATTAAAAACCCTTAGTGTGATAATCCTGTGTTTGCCACAAATAAATAAAATATATAAAATACATGTCAGCTATGGAGAAAAAGTATTGAGAATATATCAGCTATCGACACAGTCTGTCAGTAAGAAGAGTGTTAGTGGCTGTTCAATCCAAATGGAGATAGAAAGCCATTATAGTGCACTCACTCTTTGAGTGACACAGTGAATAACGACCTCTGAATAAATATTTATTTTCTTTATGCTATTGTAAATGTGATTTTACAAATGCTGTATTTTTCTTTAAGTAATTTATATCAGAATTTTAAATAGTTACCTTTTTATTAATTCTACATTGTACCAAAAAATAGTTTTATATTTATTTTATTTTCACAGGCTCATGAAGAAGCCATGGTATTGTTGAAGTCTCTTGGAGTCAAGCTTGAAGACTGACAAGAAAGAAAATGTAGAACTAAACTTTATTCTTTTATCACATGGCTTTTATGTTATTTAGGTTATTATGACCATTACCATGTGTTTTAGCTCACTTGGTTGCAATTAGTTTGTACTGTATATCATTGTGTCTCGAGTCATCTGTCCTTCAACAGTTGCTTCTTACTTTCTAGGGCCATATGTTTAATCCTATCTTGCTGATAGTGAAACTTGATGTATGGACTAATAATCAACAATAGTCACAATGATAGAATTTGATAACATGCAAGATACATTCATAGCTGCCAACTGTCCTGTTTTTTGTATTTGTCCCGAATTTTGGACCTGAATACTTTTGTATGTTTTTTGTGCAAGACATACATTTTTTAGTTTTTAAAATAGTGAAAAAAATATTTGTTTGGTCTTTTTTCTGGCGATTTTCAGTTTAGAACAGTTTCATTTTGATAGAAATGTATCGCACGTATATAGGATCATTACAGTTATTCAATATGATTGGTTCATTCGAAATCGAGGCTACCATGCCTGTCTTTAGCCACCATATTGGATTAATCAGACAGTTGCCACTGTCATTGTATCTTGTCTTTGTAATGTTCAACTTCTAATCATGTTAAATATGAAAGCAGACTATTCAGAAGTTTCTCCATGAAAAAGACAAGAAAATAACTGAAAGAACAATTGTGCCATCTTGTGTAGATTTGTGAAACTATCTAGTAAAGGAGAAAACTTTACATATTACAAATTATGTACTGTGATTTCGTTATTGGGCATCTAGGCCCCCATGCAATACAAGTGCACGAAAAAGCTAATAAACATTAGCTTGCTGGTTCATCACACAAAACTCAGCCTGGACATACAACGTATATAAATATGAGAGAGAATCTTAATGTAATTCAGTCAAAAGTGTGGTTTATTAAATTTCTTTTAGAAATGAACCTTCCTTTTTCAGTTATTAGTGTTACTGGCGATTTATTTTGCACACATTTTCTAGACAGTAAAATCGTAAAGGAACACTCATATGCTTGCAAGAAAACAGTTCAGTAAGAAGATCACAGAATTGAAATCATCAGTGAAAGTTGGTACATTGGAATTGATAATGATTGAAGAAAAGAAAACATATCAATGTGTGGAAATGGCTCCTATAAACAGACTGTCTGATTGTGTTGCACTCTTGCACCTTCTGAATGGGCACCCAGTTGGAACATGGTGCTAGTCGAGAAGATACCAGCGTGCAACACATGCATCTTTGATATTAAATAATTATGTAAGGCACTGCCCTACTTTACTGATAGTTGTATTTGTTGTTAATAGTTACATATGCATTAAAATTTTAAAAATCAGTATTTGTTTGTGAAAATCATCATTTTTTTCACAAGCAATCAGTATTTTTTGGACTCATGGGTTGGCAGCTAGGGACATTCATATGAAAGAGGCAGTGTTTTTCCTGATTAGATATTTTGACATACTTCAATGGAACACATGAATGTAATGTTTTGTGATAAATATTCATTAAAGAACAAAGAATCTGTTTTGACCCCTCCATAGGTCTGATCAGATGGTAGCAGGAAACCATAAGTTTATCTGTTGTCAATTTTTCTGATATCAAACTGGGTTTGCTACCACACTCAAGATTCTATTATTTTGATAGAATTTGTAACATGGTAAAACAATATTTCTTTTGTATTGGTAGGTTGATATTATCAAAATCAACAAGCTGTTAAGTTTGAGAGATGGTTTAGATGTGTAATGCTCAAAGAATACAATATAAGTCTGCTTACTGAAATGGTCAGCTGTTAAGATAGGCAAGTCAGGTGATCAATACCAGACCCACTTAAGCTGCATGACCTATATGTATGATATTAGTGTATGATGTCACAAATGATGTTATTTATGTCAAGCAACAGTTTAATAACCTAGAATTTAGCTCATTCTGTAAAGTCTTTTGACTATGTGTCAGTGACTCATCAGATGTAGTATTCTTTAGCATGTGAAGAAAAAAAATCTTACATACAAAATTCAAATAAATTAAATCCTTTTTTGTGAATGAGAAATTATTTTGCTTATTTTATAAATTGTTTGAAATTGGCACTTCCTATGATTTTCTATTTATTGCATAAATTGTTTTGAAGCAGATTTTAGGGTTAATAATTGAAAAGATTTAATGGAGCAGATATTCTCTCTGTCTCTGTCTCTCTCTCTCTCTCTCTCTCTCTCTCTCTCTCATGAATATACTTCAGGATGGATATATTTTCTTTTTCATGTATTGCAAACTATTTTTACTCATGTACATTCCATTCACAAGTTTTTACCATATTTGAGAAATGTTGTAGAAATTTATTTTAATATGTAAGGTTAAATGCTTAAAAAGGAATCATTATGATCATGATTGAAATATGTTAGTGACTTTTTCTGCAGTATTGTATCTTTGTACAATCTAAACAAATACGAAATATTGCAAAATCACATGATATCGTAATTATATGCAACTATTTTCTTTCTGCTTTGTTTGTGAATGAGATATATCTGCTTACATATTGTAACAAATGTTCAGTTTGTATGTATACTGGTATCAACTGTAGTTTAATTTGGGGTCTTGGAAGACATTTTGTACAGTTATAGAATCTAAGTATGTAGAATGCATGTAACAATAAAATGTACTCAAATCAGATCATTTTCCCCATGTAGCGGATACTGTTCTTTCTTATACTTGTTGTTGTTGTTGTAGGGTTTGATGCAGTTTTTAAGCACAAGATAGGTTATACATGGCAGCCATTATAACTGTTGGAGGAAGAACTTTGGAAAACCCCTGAAAGAATCACCGACCCAAGAGAAGCTACTGGCAAGCTTTCTTGCCTACCCACATTGGCTGAACCTGAGCCTTGAACCCACGCAGAGAGGAGATGGCAGTGATCCGTAACGGTGAGCTCTTGAGGCCACTGTGCCTCTTGGGTCCCCTCCTTATACATGTTAAAAATGTATACAAGAGGCTTTCCTTTTTGCATGCAGAGATGAGGACCTCATTCATCTGACAACTTAATTTCTTGCTAAGTGTTTCTTCTTTAACACCAATGCTATATTTTTTCCTTTTAAGCCCAGCCATATCTATTGAGGGGAAAATATAGCACTGCCTATGTCTGTCTGATTACATACAATCCCATCAAGTCACACAATTTTGTTTCCGCTTAGTAACTTAAGGACAACTTGGTTGAACCAAACCGTAGCTGGTATAAGGCTTTACATTCAGAAGACCTGGGCTAAGATTAATTTCACTGCTTATAAGATAAAAGATTTTGAAGTTACAGCTCTTACATGATTGGAACTTTTTCATTCAATTTTGTTTCCACTCATCAACATATGAAGAACTTGATGGATTGAAAATCTAATATGTCATGTCGAATTTCAAATAAGCAGTGAACCTTAAAGTTGAATGTGTCAAGCTTAAAGATGTTATCATATTTAGACCAGGGGAGCATTTTGGAAGGACCATTTTTACCTTTATTCATAATTTCATGAATGTCAATGTTTTTAAAACTTCAAAGAGGAGAGTGTTCCAATTCAATGAAATTGAATGGATATTCTAAAATGGGTTCGAGAAAGAGACAGCTGAATTTCTGATCCATGTCAAATAGTCATTCTTCAAAGGGAAAGGTTTTATAACGTAGTTTAGAGATTCTGACTGACAAAACAAATGTTTGTCTTAGAAAAAAAAATTGAGAAACCACTGCTTATGAATGACCGAGCGAAATTAAGGCATACATCTTGGAAATAATAGGCAATTAAAGTGAAAACCTTGGTTGAAATTCTTTAGTCAGACATTTCCTGAGGGAGAGAAGTTTGGCTCCAGGGAAAGCTTAAGAAAGAATAGTGCTTTTCTCGTTGAACAAGGTTAGGGACCTGGTGTCTGTCTTGCAAGAATGACAAGGTTTAGTGCTGGATATACAAGTTCCAAAGTTAACAGCATTATGGAAACAGTTTTCCAAGGGACTCGACAGTCCAGAGATGGAATCCCAAAAAAGAAAGAAAAGGAAAAGTGATGAGTGAGGTTCGAAAGAGGAAAGCGTTGAGTAGAGATTAAAATCTAGGATATCTAAGAAGCACAAGGCAGTCAGAAAGGGAAGACTCTAGTCAGAACACAGTCCTGGGAAGGTGATGCAATCAGTCTTGGACATTGTGCTCTTTACACCACTCATTATGATGATGTAATAAATTCAAATTAGGCACTGCTAATAAATCCTATTGATATCATTTGAGTTGAATTGAAATGACAACTATTAACTTGTTCGATTTAATTTGGTTTTTTTTGTCTAATGAGGCTCATATTGCATTAATTCTTCCCAGTAATCTTACCCAGGTCTCTGTTGATATTCTATCTTTCACTCACACCAGGTTATACTATTGAGTTAGGTGAATCCCTAGATAATGTAGCTAAGTCCAATTAACTACCCCCCTCTTACTATGAGGGATAGATTTACAGTTTAATAGCAGTATTATGTTACTTGCTATTATTAGTATGACATGACTTCCATCAGCCACTTACTAATTGGTGACTAATTGAAGTTTGTGGTAAAGAAATAAACTTCTCAGTCTAATGCCTTATTACTTCATCATTGAAAATATCAACCAACTTTCCTAGGACTTCATTCATACAATTTTCACCATTTGTTTTAAAATAATTATTGTGAATCATCCATTCTGTGAGGTCTTCAGCATGATACATGGAGTTAATAAGTAGGCTTTTAAAGACATTACATCATCTTACTTGTGTAGATTGATGTCCTTTTGTGTCTTAAGGTCAGTTTACCAGAAAGTTACTGTTCCTATAGAAGCTGGATGAAGGGATCAATGACACTTCCTAGTGTAAGAAAGTTATCAACTTCCATAAAATAGGAAGATGTGTCACTTCTACATGTTAAGCAGTTGCCAGATCTGTTAGAAAGGAATCAGCGTTTACATGTAAGAAAGTCATCAACTTCCAGGAGTGAGAGATTAATGTCCTTTCATGGTGTAATCGAGATGGCAATGACTGTACGAGAGTCCCATCTACTGGTGCAGATTTAAGATATTTTGTTGTTGAGGTAGGACTGCTCATAATCAAGATTGCCATTTACTGGAAATGAGTTCATGACATATAGGCTTCTTGAACACTCTCCATCATGATCACCTATCACTAGCTGGTTATAGGTCACCAGGCATCAGACTTTAGTCACTCTAGTCACTAGGCAAGGTTACAAGTACTGGTCTCTTTGTGTCTGCTACTGTTCACAAGGTAGTGGGCAAGTGATACTGGTCATTCATTGCTTGTTCCCAATTAATTAAAAATAAATGTTTTGATCAATGATCTTGGGAAAGAAATTTGCCACTTTCCTGATGTTTCTGTTCAATCTCAAGAGTTTTTTTTTTTTGGGGTGGGTGGGTGGGGGGGAAGCACACAACCTGGTGGAAAATCTGCTATGTGTCCTATTTTACCAGGAATTACTTTACAATAGTACCATGAGTCAGTGGACCTGGTATTCTCTAGTATTCTCTCCAGTAGATTCATCAAGAAAAGAAAAAAGAGAGGACCACGTTTCCTCTCCCACATTGAGGGGATCATCAGGACCATTCAGCAAAAAGAGATAACGAAATGTATAGTTTTGTCTGGTCCTATGTGTTGAGACAGGACTCAAGAGACTATAATCGTACCATTTATCCAAGGAGAGAAAGTGGTGGATAGTCCTGTCTCAAGCCATGAGCAGAGAGAAGATAATGAATTCTCCAGTTTATTAGACTCAAATGATTTATAGGAAGGCCCAATGCACATAAGTCCTTCTCTTTTTGGGTGTGCACATCCATTACATTCGAAGGGATTGGCTGAAGAGAAAAAGATGTTTAGATTTTGCTAAGATTATTGCCCTGGTTTAAGGAGAATCACAAATAATTATCAATCGGAACTTTGGCCAACGTCACTTGAAGCTATGTAATTTTAATGTATATACGTCTATACGATGGTTTATGGAGCTTTGCATGCTGACGTTCTTATGGCTGCCACGTTAAACCAGTTGAACGAAGAATGTTTTTTACTTGTAGTTGTGTTCAAACCTTTGGAGGCTGTCATAAAGACAGCGAAGTACTTGCTGCTAATGTCAGTCACTTGTACAGTGGAATATGTTACCTTCAATAGAGATGCTGTGTTGGATGCGTTGCAAATTTCCCGGATTACAGCAAGAAACTGCAACGGCCCAGGTTGGATGGCTCGATCCTTAAAGTGGCCGTTCAAGATTTTAGGGATCAATAACATTATTTCTGACCACGGTCACAGGCCCAGTAAAACTGATTTAAGTGAATATGCATCCTGGAAGATGTATGGGTCACCAGTCTAAATATTAAAGCAAGGGTCTAGCATAATTGTCCGACTTATTTTGAAAAACATTCCTTTCACAAGTCGAGGTGGCTAGTAGGGACATACGCTAAAGTCATAGAATCATCCCCGTTCCCAATGGAGGAAAGCAATCAGGCCAGGGGCTTTACAACTGCTCTTGCCAAATCCCCTTATTCCAATTGGTCCAATAGGTGTATGGCTGCCTTGTTAAGAGGACTGGATGGTCCTAACATGTAATCCATTAGTTCTCACTGCTATTAAAGGTTACCAGCTTGGCTTCCATGGTCGCCCGTACGTTTCTCGTTTGGTTTCACAAGACCAACTAGAATCATGAAGAGAAGAGGTCGGAACTCAAAAGATTTCATTCCTGATTGTCGTAGTTTCAGAGATTCATTAACGATCTTTTCACATTAAACACGTTTGTCCAGGAATTTCACTTTAAGATGAGTACTTCCACCTCAGCAATAAATGCCATAAGGCAGAATGACTTTGCGATCTACATGTACCAGCAGGATGCTTACCACCACATACATATCGTTATGTTCCACACACGAAATTCCTGCGGTTAACCTCTGTGCCAGCGAACTTCCAATTTCGTGCTTTTTCCTTTGGCCTTGCTGCTGCTTCCAGAGCCTTTGCTAGATCGATGTGTGTAATATCGACTCACATGCTGTCGTTATATGTTCCAATCATCTGATGTTTCAACGACAAGATCATGACGGCATGTCTGTTTGTTGGAAGACAATTACTCGTCTGCTGCTAATCCCCAACCAGGATAAGTTTAATCTCACTCTTCACTGAATTTTCTATACATGAGGATGAAATTTACTTTCCAGTTAATGAATAGTTTGGCGTGAAGCTGATGATTTTCTGTATCCACCATTAAGAGATAAAGGGTAAACAGCTCATGTTCTCACGTTCTCTTTGTGTCAGAACTAATCAAATACTTGGAGCTTCCGAGAACTATCTTCCGCTCTTTAGCCCCTTGTGGAACTTTTGGTAATTACTGGCTGTTATTTGAGGTACAGAGTGAATCGCTTGGAAAAATCTCCTTCGATACCCTTACCTTAAAAACGGTCTTCCTTCTGTCCCATTTTTGGAGGAGAAAAGTCATGCTTTTATTTATTTTATTAGCGTAAAAAAGAGTTGCTTACCACTTGATTACAGCTACGAATATTTTTCTCGTTTTACCGACCCGTTTTTCTGGTTTAGAAAAATCGGCTACATTTGATAGTCTCTAAACTACTTTAAATTCACCGTCTCATTCTCATCAATGCTGTGTATAATCCATATAGACTATTTTTACCCGGTTAATGCGCTACGTGTCGATTAGGGTAAATGACATAAGAGAAATAATGGTCAAAACCGTCTCTTGAACTCTCGATCAAATGTACCTCTGATATCTCAACAGCCACCTCTCGCGGTTGACTATTCTGGCATTAGAAAGAGATTGTGAGTTTCACATGTTAGGTCTTAAAAGTTTTCTTTAAAGAATATAATAAAAACCGCTCAGTGGCGGTTTCGCTCCACTTTCATTTTGTTCTGTCTTTATTCAATGTCGCACAATATGGAAGACATCTATGCACTAGACGCGGTTGTGTCGTTCCAGTAAAGTTGCAAACTCCCATTTCAATCTCCATTAACCCTCTGCCATACTATTTGCAGACACTCCTGTTTGTTTGTAAACCATCCACCCACCCACCGATTAAAAAATGAAAAGCATCAAGGATATAAGAAACGCAGTCGTTTCATTCATATAATTTCTAAATTCATTGCTGCCAAACGGACCCGTAACAGTGTCGAGCAAAGGAAAGCTCCTGATGTTAACAAGCAGACCGATTGGCGTTTCTGGTTTTTATAATAGTCGATTTCGGTAACAAAGTCTATATCGTCTGCGTCCAATATTTGCAATATATATATACATTTCATAAGCAAATTGAAAAATGAAAAGGGAGGAACTCTTGTATACAAGTGCTCCAAGAGATGTAAGTCCAAATTCACCGAATTATTGAGACTATCAAAGACTGAACTGAATCACATATGTTGCTTGACAACACAGACTGGTCTAGGCAAATATGGCGACCCTGTTGGTTAAGAAACTCCTGTTTGATTCGAAACGCCAACAAGTTGACAGTGTTTGGGATTCTCTTGCGACAGTCCGGTTAAAACATAAATCAGTGAACGAAAGGACTATATTTTGGCCATTTTTTATATCATTGATGCCTTCTGTTTTTAAAATCGGTGGATTGGACAAACAAACAAGACAATGTGAGGGTAACATAAAATCAAATGCTATTTTCACTCTGACAGATTGTCAAATAACCAATAGTCTTTCAGTAGCGGATAATGGCCATTGGATTAGCATGATTGCTATTAAATTGTAGGGAAAATACATTTTGATTAATTATATATTTAATACTTAGATGCAACTATTACCTAAATCTCCTCCACTTTCTACTCAGATACTCCTTCGGTCTTGGCCTAAGCTAAAGAAGTGTGATATTCCAAATGACGGAAGTAAATAAGACATCAGACAAAGCTATGCGTGCTTTTGTGTTTGAAGAACCTTGATCGCCTTGGTACTGGGGACTAGCGACAGGACACGTGGAAACTGTAACAATACCAGACGAGTATTAAATAACTAAAAGTAGTTTTACTCCCATCCCTTTACCTATTCATCCTAAATAAGACCAGTGAGTTCAAACTGCACCTGGTTCGGGGTGAGGGTGGGGTCAAAACGTGGTGGCTTTATTGTACTTCTTTGAATACGAATTTTTGCCTTTCAGTTTCGTTTCCACTTGTCTGTTGAAGGACAAAATAAAATCGAATTTTGCATGACGCTTTACATTTGAGAGTTCTTGGTCAAGTTTGATTTAAGTTTTTCTAGTAACTTTTCACGGAATTATTGGCCTTGTTAGACTCTCTACATTGTTTCCACTCAGAAAGGATGTAATGAACCTCATTAACTGCCACACACAAAACAACTTAAATGATTGGAACGATATTTCATTTGACGAGACTGGCAAGACAAAAACTCGTGCATCAAAGAATAAACTTTAGTTCTAAAGTTGTATTACCCAAACGTTCAGATCCCCTCGGTGTGTTCTTAAGAAATGCACATAGCTCTCATTTCTTCCACATAACGTAAAACGTTAAAAGGACAGTGAAACCAGTCTGTTATTTGGATTAAACACTTATTTTATGCATAGGTTCTACAGAAAGTTAAAGACAGCACTTTAATATTCTTTAAAGCGATGAAACATGATTTCATCTCTTCAATCATATGAAAATAATATTCCAAGTTTCAGCAGAACGCGGCAACAAATGTTAAAAATATATGACTTTCAAACATATTTAACTATTTTGATTCCGTTGCTGCAAAAGTAAGCTTTCGACCCATAGTAACATTATCTGAAATGTTCAATTTAGTGTAGTAGTGACTAATGCAGGAGATATGTAACCTTCAAAAACCCAGATGCAACATATTAACATTATTGACGCTGACGCCACCGAAAAAAAATGAAAATTAAATCTCACCATACTTGTTCTGGTGAGACAAAATATATTTTAAAAAAATCATTTAATATGCGGTACGTGAATTATAATTGGGCATTGAATTATTCGTAACAGTAGCCCAAACTTGAAAAGTTTATTTGAATTTGCTCGTGTTCTGTATGCGTGTATATATGTATTGGCGTTTAACGGCACATCAGC
Source organism: Unio pictorum (assembly GCA_030141615.1). Taxonomy (NCBI): domain Eukaryota; kingdom Metazoa; phylum Mollusca; class Bivalvia; order Unionida; family Unionidae; genus Unio; species Unio pictorum. The sequence continues at coordinate 5,982,589 of JARLTB010000043.1, read as the reverse complement.
ACAATAATGACTATACGGTGCAAATTGAAAGTAAAGTTATAAGTTTGTAAAGTTGAAAACGGAGTCCAACTTTAGGTAGATAGTAAGATCGAGTATCCTAATGTCATATGAAGTACGACAAAATATTAAAGGTACATATTTTACAATTCTATAGAATGTTTACAAATGACAAAGTTAATACTCGTTAACTTATTAAGATCAAGATGATAGGAATATTGGATAAAAACTAAAAATGAAGGCATGCCATTACTTGACTCTCATTGTAATGTAGACAGATCGAGATTCAGTGTTCTTGACCCAACACCGAATGACAATGAATTGAATTTATCTGTCAGATGTTTTCTTGTAAACTTTTCATTCGACTAGTACAATGCATGAGTTTTATATTTTACTCCATTATTTATTATAATCACTATCGATCGCATGCGTGCTTAGTATACAATTGTTTATAGGAAATCGAAGACGTATTTATTCAGAACTTTCATTATCGGGAACATTATAGCATTCTGAATGCTCTTAATTAAGTCAGAGCACAGCTGTACGTGAATGGAGTTCAAAGCAGATGTTTACAGAATTTACCCACCCACAATTATGATGTCCTCCAATGGACTGAAACGTATTGTAAACCGGGGGCGAAATTGACTTGTCACATGGCTATGCAATGCAAACAGCTTGTCAGTAATCTATTTTCCTGACTCAAGCACTTCCTTATTGATTGTTTTCATGAACATGCAATCAGAGAGGTGGCTTGCAAAACTGGTCGCCACAGTGTTTCTGGATTATGCGTATATTTAACAGTAGTCCAAAGTGTCATTTAAAGAACGTTTCAACGCCCACCTGTAAACAACATCAGCATGTAGGCTTCTAATTCACCCAGTTGATGTTTGACTCCGTTCTTCACAATGTGCCAGCGTTTACGACTTCTCTCTTCTCTCCAAATAAGTGTCCACTCTTTCATTGGCTGTTTATCCAAGATTGCACTTCCGTTTACGTTTATGGTAGCTTCGTACGATATTTCTGGCTCGATGGCATCGCGGTATTCGATTGTTGTTTTTTTTTATAAAAATAAGTTTGCTGCATAGCGCCACCTATCGTGTACACTGGATGACCATAAGTTACTAATAATTCTGCATCACCAGTTTTATTTCGGGCCCATGAATTTTACTATTTCAAAACATGGCCCTACCTGTTGTTTTCAAATAAAAGCTCTATCTCCTTTAAATATATATCATGGTAACGAATCGATGAGCCAGTTTGTCGCCTCATAATGTCCAATTGCAAGAGTAAGATCACATGATTACCATATTTGTCAAGAGTAAGATCACATGATTGCTATATATGTCAAGAGGCAAGAGGTGGAATCTATAATAGCAAATGAGAGCCAAACTTTGATGTCAATGTTGTTGTTTTCTGCTGGATTTTTTAATTGATATGTGTTGACTTGAACAATTTGTTGTACACGATTTATTAACTTTCGTTGTAACATCTGGTTTTGCTGAGAGAGTCTGTGATCGATATATAACTTCATGGTGATGTTGGTGTGTCCTTTCCCATCGACATTTCTGGCGCCACTCACCGCCACAAGTGGTTACATAGGCATTATTGCTTGAATTTTCTCAGATAAATTTCTGTTATTGGAGGGTACAGGTGACAATGAGATGCACTGAAATCCTGAAATAAAGACAAGTGCCGTATATTTCACTGTATAAATATTTTTGGGTATTTACAGCAATATCAAAGAAACGATCCATGCATAAACTGAAATCTAGATGGCATCTTTATATTGATTACTTCCCACATCATGGATTTAAAATGGAAATTAAATCCATGTTAATAAAGATCAATGAATACCAAATATACACATACATGTATAATATATTTAAGGTCAGTATCTTTATTTACTTATTCGCCTCGTGCTATCTTTAAGACCGGCGAATCCATAGCACACCAGCAAACATGTCAATATTGCAAAACGTTATAATAAATGTGAATAAATGATTAATTTGACTGTTGAAATAAGCGATATAGGCCAACATGAGCTTAGAATATTATATTGGAAATCATTGAACTGGCACATCTTCCTTTGCTAGCTATGATAAATTCCCTATTCTTTTAGTATTGGTTCCCCATCCCACTGGACTTAAGGAGGAATACTCAGTCAAAATACGAAATAATGTCTTGACTTCAGGTCAGCTCCCGATTTTGAACGGACAAACTCATGAGACGTCGGGTAATATTATTTAGACCTTTAACAAATGGTGGGTTGGATTTATATGAAGACACTCATCGCAATTGGGTGTCATTTGGTCCTGAGTACGGACAAACTCATGAGACGTCGGGTAATATTATTTAGACCTTTAACAAATGGTGGGTTGGATTTATATGAAGACACTCATCGCAGTTGGGTGTCATTTGGTCCTGAGTTTGTGCAGAGAATATTGTAATTGTCATTTTATATACTAGTCCTATATTGCCACCCACCCACCCATCCACCTCAAAAAGCTGTGTAAGGGCGTGGGGGCATGGTTAATTATCAGATTGGGTAAGATTACACTCAGCAGTTTAGGAGAGAGAGAGCTTAAATGGGAATAACATCCAATTCAGTTTCAAATTCCTTTATAATGGTAGGTACATGTAATTGTCCCAAATACAATGTTAAACGTATCAAATAATGAATGAATCGGCGTCTTGACAATAAGGTACAGTGTATTTTAAAAAACGTGTTCAGTCTCTGTAAATCATAAACCGTCAATCAATATTAGCTCAGTTAGCCTCGTATCATTCAATCACATCAGTTACTACAGTCCTTCAGACGTGTGGAATCCAACTGCTAACTGCGCAGACAAACCAAACCCTGTTAGAAATTTTTAATAGGATGTGTTATTCTTGTTCTTGTTGTGGGGTTTAACGACATTTTCAGCATATGATAGACTATACATGCCGGCCAGTATAAATGGGCGAGGAAAAACCCAAGAAAATACCCAAAAGAACCACCCACGAAAATACCCACGATGAATAATGCTCTGCGTCAAACTTGTTTGGTCCGATGGTGGTCATCTGTTGATTCCATTATAAAACTGGTATATGACTATCGCGGCCACCATCATTTATTCCAATACTTTTTGTATAAAAGGCAAAATTATCTTATCATACCACCAGGGCGTCAGTACGGCCTACACCCTTGATGACCACAAGTTTTGGAATAGATAACTATGATAATTGTTTCTTTGTATAAGGTTCATTTGCAAAACGGAAAAGAATCTGTGGTTCTTTTATTGATTATGGAGCAGGCAAAGTTTATTTTGCTCATGGCTTTCGAACTTTAAATCTCACAAATAAGCTTCCCATTTTTATTTATTTATTCCCAAAATGTAACCCAAATTTGTATGGTGTAACTTCTCTTTAAATATTGCTCTCTCTCTCTCTCTCTCTCTCTCTCTCTCTCTCTCTCTCTCTCTCTCTCTCTTACCGTTTAATTTGTTTACCGTATCAGAACACTCAAAGACAACTATTCCATTAATTTCAACATGAAAGCTAGATAAATATTCATTCTTTACGTCGATATGAAGTTGTTGTATTTGGTGTCAAACTGTGATAAAGTTAAGTGTTTGACCATTCAAAAACTCAATCTGAATAGTTCATAAAGAGGAAAATTGGTTTCTGTTCCGGTTCTTATTGGGAAAAGTTCATTGAAATAGAATCATAACAAAGTTAGTAAAGGATTTATTATTTACAACTGTTGAGCACTATTGGATATTGATCTTTTTCTTTATTAAATATTCCACCCCATTGAACTCAATATTGCAATAAGTCGAAATATACAAACAAAAGTAAGATGAATTTATTTATTTTAAACGTTATTTCTGTCCGTCAGCGCTTCCTACCTGCCTGGGGCACAACCCTTATTTCAATACGTCAATTGACAATACATTTCGTGGTGGATCCTGCGATGAAGATTTTGCAAGTCAATACTGAGCCACCGCTGTGTTACTTTTGCTGTTTTTCCGGCATCGCAAAACAAGTATGTTGTTTAATGGAAGGTTACTTCCGGCATTGATAATTTATTGATTTTAATCACGTCAAACAGACTCAAACATTTAAATTATAGAGACTCATTTCAGATGGACTGTACCTGAGTTAAGTACAAAACAAATGTATGTTCACAAAACACGTTATTCCTAATCAAGGTATACATTTAATTTGCCAGAAAATACAATCCCGAAGACTAATTGATTGTTTAAAATCTTGAATTTCACTTGGAAAACACCTCGTTCAGCTTAGCAGCTTGGGATTAAATTTCCTCCAAAACTGTATTACTCTCATTGAAGTAGGAATAATTCTTTCTAGTCCGCCTTTACTAATAACTAGTCCGGACTATATATTTTATGACACTTTGTCACACAACCCGTCTCTGGATTGTCTCTACTTTGTCATAATTAATATACTTGACCCTATGTGAACATATCTGTTAGACCGTATTCAGGCGGGTTTTAATTAAAATACATTTATGCCCAGAACTAGAGTTTATGCCATCCTTCGCAGGTTCCAATTTATTGCGAGCCTAGCCCGTATATCAATATTAATGGTTAGGTGTCACGCTGACCTCGACAACATGTGCTACACAAAACAGTTACAAAACTTTGGCACTATTACAGACTGCTTAAGTCGATGGCGTTCACATTAGTAGCTTCTGCTGAAACAATGTTTCCATTAATCCCTGGTGTTTTAATTATTCTGGTATGCAGTGTCAGTCTTATTTGCCAGGATTGCTCTCCTCATAGTCATTCTTGAACTCTTGTCCGCAGTTGACGTGACATCGTAATTTTTGTTAATATCTAGATCAGACATTATCTCATCAGCACGTCCAATGTGGAGACAATACTATCAATCTGGTTGGAGCCTTGATTATTGGTGACAACGGCTAAATATTTGGCAGTTGTATTATTATCTATTGTTTTTAAATATTTGTTTCCATTTGTCACCTTGTCTTTGTGTAGTAAGTCTTGTCTGATAATTCAATTCATTTTCAAAATGTTTCTTGTACTTTCATTACAATTTTACAGTGTTTTTTTAATATGATCTAACTTGCATTTAACTACTATATATTCTTCAGGAAAGAAACAAAATAAATATGGTGTGCGTGTATGTGTGATTACATTTTTTACGTAGCTTTAAAAAAACAATCCAATCATATTGCTACAATGTCTGCATTGTGTCAGCTACTACTGATGTTTAGCATTAGAGCATCGTGGAGGAAATAAAAGGGATACAGTGAAAATAAATATTAAGAATGGAATAGAATGGAAAGAAAATATGAAAATCTTAAAGGTTCGAAGAAACGGGAGGGAATTGGAAAAACAAAAATAAAACCTATTGCATCTTGAATTCTTGACGTGACTAATGACGTTTTAAATAAGTTGAACTAATCAACATTTTGTTACTAAACGTTTTTTAAAAAAGAAAATGTGATTTTCTTCCTCAAAACCACCATAAAGAACAATCATTGAATCCCGAATAAAAATATTATAACTAACTAACTATGTATGTATGTATGTATGTGTATATATATATATATATATATATATATATATATATATATATATATATATATATATATATATATATATATATATATATATATATATATATATATATGTTTATATATTTATATATATAATGCTTCCACTTATAAGAGAAGAAATATCTATATGATATTGAATAATTTCTCGCCTATATAAAATTAGGTTTTTCTCCTTCAAAAGGTTTCAAACACGTACAAGTATAAATTAGTCAGTCTGTGTTTATCTTGCTAAACAGAATGCCAAGCCAAATGTCATTCCGATTTGCATAAGTAATAATATTCTGATGCAGCTAGAACACGTTTTCAAGGTTGTGACAAGAAAACCGTAGTCAATATATCGTATTTTGGTTGACATCTGATACTTTTTCTTTGTATATATTATAAAAGATCTCTCCACAACCATACACCTTTTTAATCAAATATCGATACCGAAACATCTGTTGCCTGTGTATTTGCGAAAGTCCGTCCAAAAAGCACAAACTTGCAGGCTTAAACTTATAACTAATGGGAACATATTCATTTGCTACTTTATAGACTAGAAGAGGATTTTCTTTACGCCATGCAAGAATTACTTTAGAACTATTTTCTCCAGCGGAAGACTTTGACGTATCACGAATAAACATGGATCGTCATCATTCAGCCGATGTGAAGTCCATACCGGTAAGTTGCATGATATCGTCTTTGCTGTATCGATCAATTACTCTCAGTTATATTTGTTGTTTAAACAATTAAAATTTTGATCATCACATAACACTTAAGAATCTTTTTATAAATACGGACATAACGAATCACAAGAAATCACGATAATTCTGAAAACTTTACATAATACAGAATCAAATCAGGAGGAAACAAAAGTTAGTCTCGTTCAGAATACAAACTGATTTTTCATCCTCACATTCTCACATAGTTTTGTTCGTTTTTACTAATCTATAATATCGGTGCAGATAGTGTTGTTCTACCGTAAACTCTCCTTCATCTTGACCCGCGGATTACTTTGACCTTCTGTTTAGAGAGTATTACACAAAAGTGGCAAAATCTTTCAGATTTCCATCATTTATTGTCGTTGTTATTGTCATTGTTGTTGTTTCTAGCGTCAGCACATGATTGCTATACATATACATTTGTTGGAGGAAGAAACCGGAAAAGTCCGGAAAGAACCACCAACCCACGGGAAGCTAATTGCAAGATTTCATTATACCAATGTTGACTGAGCGCGAGATTCTAGCCCACGCGGACATATCAATATAAATTAATAATTCTTTTAAGTGCTAAGTGCAACAATGGTTAAATTTAAGTGTTCCGAAAATAACTTGTTTGATACTTGATCGATCTAGTTACACATGCAACTTCTTTAAGACTAATTTCGGAACAAAATAGTTGTTGATGTAATTATTTTACTGTCGCTTTATTTCCTTTGGTTAAAAAAATCAAATTCGCATCATTGTTTCCGACAGGTATATCAATTCTAGATAAAAAGTGAATCGTCGATTATTTCATTTTTTTTTGTCTGTCTCGATTAGTCTTATGAATACTAATGCACTTTATTTATTATTTGTTCACATTGCATTATTGTGCAAACTCTGTGCTGCGCACAGCACGGACGTTGTGCATTGCCATTATTGTAGCCGTTGCAAACACTATTCTTTCAAACAATCAATGTGTTTATACGTCATTTAAAATGTGCACTGAATATTTTCAGTGGAACCTAGCGTTTTAAGCATCGTCTTAAGATATAGACGTTTTCAGTGAGCGTTTTACTGTTAAGAAGTTACATAATTTGTTAGAATATGAACAGAATCTTATATAATGTTTCAATGTAGGATAGTACATTCTACCGTCGGGATTAAACATTGCGTCAGATATTCGGTAAAGCTTAGTGTTCGACGACAAAATATGACCCATGGGTAAATTTTTTCTATCCTACACCGACCCACCTGAAGGATTATTATAATCTATGTATATTTGTGCCGATATAAAAGCAAGTGGTCAAATTATAGTGTCAGAAATTCGACTCAACGTTGTCTTAAAGACGTATGGAGAAAGGATAGTTTCAAATAGGAAAGAAAGAGAGAAAGTACCTTTTAAAAGAGAGAGAGAGAGAGAGAGAGAGAGAGTGAGAGAGAGAGAGAGAGAGAGAGAGAGAGAGAGAGAGAGAGAGAACACAATTTCTTTTCCAGTATACAATAACTGTTGTAGCTGACAAATTCATGCATGAAGACTAGTTGAAACTAGTAGAAACCGCAGTTCTTCTGTCATTAGCGTGCAATATGTACGAACACAAGGGAGCATGTTTGAATCCTGCCCGAACTATATCAGGTCAGCGGTTATGGGATACCGCCTTGCCATCATCAAATATTAATCGGCTAATCATTCATTCAGTCAGTCAATAGGTTAGTCAATAGGTTAGTCAGCTGAAACTAACACATACATTAGCATTTATCCTATTTTTGTGTTGCTGAGGAATGAAATACTTTATGGGCTATGTATCGAGAAAACGATACAGAACTGAAAACAACAATAAATCAGAAATCACATTGAAATTATCATTTTAGCCTTCAAAATGAGAAAATACTTTTCTATATTTCCTTTATCTAGTCATTACGAGAGTTCTTATGGTAGACGTGACGTCTAATTAATGGAACCGTATTCTCAAAGTCTATTGAGCATATTAATCAAGCTGAAGGTAAAGGATCTTGCTACATTGAAGTTCTGCAACTCTGAATAAAATTAAGTTAGTATTACATAACTATCAGCATTACTCTTCTTTTATAGATTTACATTTAAATTACCTGGCCATCTTCCGATAATTAAATGTGATTGTATGCTCTTAATTTTGACTTTAAATCGTTTTAAGAATGTAAGACCATTTTACGTATCATAATATTTTTGCGTTCCACAAAGCTTTTTAAACAGGTAAAGACAAGAGGATAACGCAAGGCAAAAATTCAAGTTTGCCTAACATGTACTGAGAAGGATGTGATTTAACATTATTTGCCTGGCGAGTTATGGTCCTACGAAAACTGTCTCAAGTCAACTCCACTCACGGCTTTCAGCAGGATGGGGTTTTTCATTTTCATTCAGTTCATAATTAACATAATATTTGCCGCAAACAACGGATTTCACCTTTGTAACTGTATAGAAATAAGACATCGCCCAAATATAGCTTAAAATAGCCTGAAAAATGTAATGAAGAATTTTTTTTGGAAAGATAACATGATGCAGACTTAAACATAATTAATTTGATTTGGCAACGAGGTAGATCTTTTTAAATGAAAGATACATCCATACCTTACATGCATATTTCTTACAATAATGCAAGGTACGCACAATTTCGTGATGTATTGCACAAGTGGAAAGTTGTGGCACAGAAACATCTTTAGTGTCAGTCGGATTAAAAATCACGTTTTGGTATATAATGCGCATGCGTGGCTGGTTCTGTTTGTATGCATTCTTTGCAATTTTCATAGTTATTAATTTTGGTGGGAAATCGATTCATTCATTGCTACTTTTCTCTTCGTTATAATAATATCTTGGGTGCTGCGGTACATATAGCTTGGTTCTATATAAGTTCTTCATGAGGTTGAAACAAGCTAGTTTTAGAGATTTGTTTCACCCCTTGCGAGGAAGTGGCGTTATTAGGCGGGTGCGGGTGGGTAGGGCTGCTGACCGTACCGGGTGATACCATCAGAAAGGGTGACCCCAAAATGATTGTCTATGAAAGTTTTGAATTTTTGTGCCGGAAGGAGGTCCATGGGGGTGATACCATGAGTTATGGCACTGGGTGACACCAACCTTAATGATGCCACTGTTGCGAGGGAAATTAAAGTGACTATAGCACGCAACGTCTCTAATAACCGCTCAGCCCTGTATCAAAAATAGGACCCAGGACCAATCTGGCCGAGTACTTCTACATAGACCACTCCTTTTCATGCTGCTTTGTCGATACAAATTGTGCTGATTGCATTCGTCGGCGAAACGTATTACGTAACTTTAGTTACATACTCTGTTAACGTTAATAAGCATGTTTCCTGGTTTTGGATCCAGAGATAACAATTTAACAACAATTTAAAATAATTTCTAATCATTTTTTAAAACACTTACTGGAAAATTTCGTGGTCAAATCGCCTTCAGCAAATGTAAATTTATTAGTATATCACTTACTACTTCTCTATTCCTCGGACATGTACAGTTGTGTTAAATATCATACTTAAAACGATTATAACTGTTAATGTGTACGTCACTGTCAATACCTTCATTGCATTCCTTTTTCTAACATGTATACTTATTTCTTTAGTGTTTTGACATGTACATGAATGCGCCGGATAGTGTGTTAGCGAGTAAGTGTGAGTGTATGAGGAAGTGTTACCGGAACACTTACATATTTTTTATCAATACCATTTTAATGAAATCTAAAATAAATTAAAAAAAACTTTCTACAGACAGAGAATAATAACGGATACTGGAAGGTAAATAAACAGTGAACCCATGTTTGAAATCAATATTAACTCCAGACAAAAACTATCCTTAATCACCAAGTCAACCTAGAATACAACCAATGAATTACTCAACGAATAAGAGCTTTATAACCGCGATTGGAGGAAGACAGTTTACATAGATACACTAATTGGAAATACGTTCCTTCTCTTATCTTTTATAGAGTGAAATATAAATATGAAGTATTTCCCAGAACTACTATTCGTTTGTAATATTTGTGGAAGAACTATTTCTCTGTACTATTAAACCAAAACTATAAACTATTTCTAAAAAAAACCCCAAATGTCTTGAAGTCTGAAATACTAAAAGTCAATATTATGATGAATCGTTACCTGATTTAAATAAAGTGACCGTTAGACACATATTATACGATAAGGTATTCCATTTAATTTATACCATATTTCTACATACATTCTTATGTATGTATGTATGTATGTATGTATGTATGTATGTATGTATGTATGTATGTATGTATGTATGTATGTATGTATGTATGTATGTATGTATGTATGTATGCAACCTTTCTCAGTAATTTACATCTATTGTCTTTCGCAAAATCATACTGTTCAGAAATGTATGCCAGCAGCGTATTGTTGCCTTATAGAGCGCATCTGTCTTAAAAGGCAAAATAATACATTTTACGGTTTTCATGTAATATCGACATTCTTGGCAAAAAAGCCTAGCTAATATAACATATATATTCCCAGAATCATTTCCTTTATTTCAAAGCTTCTTTAGAGAGAAAGAATATAAAAATTAACGAAAACGGCGTTTTTGCGCCTTAAAGCTGCAAACGGTCATGCTGCTAGGAATATCTACTTGACGGTCACATTACAATGAGTCTGCTTAATCGTCACATTTCATAATGCCTGCTTAACGGAAACATTACAAGGAGTGTCTGCTTTTAGGTATTACATGTATTTATAATTAATCCATATATCTCCAAGTTATTTAGTTCCGGTGGTTTCTGCGAACTTTCTCAGTTTTGGTCAAGATTACATTGTTCCGTTCACATCATGATAAGTCACTATTTGTTTGTTTTTTTGATTAGGATTTTTAACTTAGCTTTTAAAAAAATTCAGTCATTTCGCTACGATGTCTGCAGTGATGCAGTTTATAGTGATGTCTAGCACTGGGGCATCATGCCGCAGATATATAGCATGATGTCCCACCCAGTCACATTATCCTGACACCAGGCTGACCAGTTTTAACACTAACCTTTTAATGCTGAGCGCCAAGCGAGGCAACTGTTAGTGCTAAGTCACCAATTCATTTACTAATTATGTTCAACCCTTTTTGAAAGAATATAAAAAGGTCATTGCCTAACTTGCTTAAACAGTTTATGAGAGTTTTTCAGTGGGAACGTTTACAAGATATGCATTGTCTTCAGCCCGTGAACATTCTGGCACACACATATTCAAGCATTTGTAACCCTAGTGATGCCAAAACCCCTGATGTGCGATATAACCGCTGCAAGCAATCGCCCCGATTATCTTAATGGTGCTACGTGTAGCATTTTGACTTTTATTCAGTCATTGAAGTTAATCTTGTGGAGGCATGTTTCTACCACAATGTAACGAGGGATTTGTCTCGGAAAACTTTGTTTCCGATCCGCAAATATTTGGGATGGTAGACAAGATTAAGAAACAATAGTCTTTCTCACGTTTACGGCATAAAAGAACATTAAAGAAAAATAATCGAAGTTGCACAGCTAATTGCTAATTAATTTGTATATGCATAAGACGATATAATATTTCTAGGCCATGGAGCGAGAAGAAATTGAAATTCAAAGAGGAGACTTTATGATTACAGAATTTTTGAGTAAAAGTAATAAGATTGAAATTTTCTCTAACTTGAATTTAAAGTATTTTTTCCTTAAAAATTATATTGAAAGTAATTTGCTTCTAAAATATTTTGAGATGAATTTAATTTATTTATGTATTACAATTATATACTATTTTAATAAAGATTGTTCCTTTAATAGTAAGTGCAAATTTTCCTTGCATTATATAGTTCTCTTATATCGAAAAGTCAGCAAAATATTAAATTTAATAAGTTGTGTAAGTTGCCGAACTAGCGGATTCCTACAATTCTCTTTGACTGAGTAAGTTATAAGCTTCACGCGTTTTCTGGAACGAATAAACTGATGCAACAGAATTTTCTGTTTGATAACGTGCTCAGGCGCTTTGTAATCAATAGAGAAGAGAAATGAACCTACGTTTTGATCCGAAATGAATGAACACTAGCATCTTGACGAATGTCCGTACTTAGCCGTGATGATACGTTAAAAATTGCCTATTAATTAAGAATAAGCTTGCGCAGAAGTCGTTCGTTCAGAATCAGAAAATGTCTGTTTCTCCTTGCCGGTAAGAATTGTCTGTGCTCGTAAACTTCTTTAAAGAATAGGCACTTTTTCATATTTTAGATTTTAACGTTAAATTTCATACTTTTGCAACATTTTTTTGAGTTCTTTATCTTTTATATTATAATGTAATGGAAAAGTTAAATATTTTAAAGAATTTATATTTATTCGTATTTACGGTAATACTATTGGAAAAGACGAATTCGCTACCAACTGCATGTTTACGTTTAATGTGGAAATAAAATATTCCTTAAGTAATAAAGAAAAATATTTAGTAACCTAATCCAAATTAGAATTCTATTTTAAACTTAGTAAAATACACTTAAAAATGAATGTTGCTTTAATCACAGCTATTGAATTTTGTACTTTTTGGCTATCATAAAGTTAATCGAGATTTAAATATATGCATAATATTCTAAAATGCAGACAGTTTACAAATTATGAAGTTGGTAAGCTCGAAGGAAAAGTGAAATCTTTTATGTATTTAAATTATTTTAAATATAAAAATGCTTTACAAATGTATCTTTTGGATGTAGTATTCAAAATACACATTTGGGTTCAAACAGCCCTGCATGCGAGGTATGTATTCCGTGTAAAACAAAATAGCGATGTCCGACACATGTTTTTATGTTAACTCTGTTCCTAATATTTATGTGTCATGTTACTCTATCATTTCATCATCATGGTGTTTGTTCTATTTGTTGTTTTTGTTAATTGTGTTTGTTGTTTATTGTTGTTTTTTAGGGTGCTTTTTGTTATTTTTTGTTAAGAGTCATATGCAGTCGAATAAAAGACAGAGATTTACAAGATTGTGTATGTTGCCCAATACAGCCGCAGGACAGGAGACACTTTATAGGATTGAACCAGCTGTCTGTTATAAATATTCATGAAATTCCGTTCTATTCTGGTACAAATATGCTTTATCTAGACTATGCCATCGGCATCACAGGAAATCTAGTCTATACGGAAAAAGCTAAAGTCTTTAACTATCCATTGCCTTAGTCATAATAGTCATAAGTCTGCATGTTTAGGAGTAGATGTATATGTTGCTTTGCCTGACCAATCTAATAGGCTAAAAAAAAGGATTTTAATAACAAAGAAAAAATGTGTTGTTTATGGACTTATTGAGCTATCTTGAAGGGAAGTTTTAAAAAATAGAAAATTTGTGCGATGAACAAGTGCTTATTATAAAAGTTCCAAATAAATATGGTGCCATTTTAATTCAATCACGTGACATTTATATTCTTCAGATAAAGACGCCTCAGAAGATAATTTCACTCCATGTAAGGTCGATACACGTTACATACCACCATCCCAACAGAATACGAAATAAGCAACAACCCACCGAAATATGTCAGCTGAACAGCCATGGCCTGTTAGATAAAGTCGAGGGAAGGGACTGTCTAAATAGAGTCCATACAGGGACTGCCTTTTCATAAAACCTACCTTAAACAACAAAACGATAACTTAACCTACACCAAACCCCCATAAAAACGGAAAATAATTTCAAAAAAAAAATAAAGCAAAATTTGTATCTCAACAACCACAAACTGGCTAAATAGAACCAAAGGAAGTTTCTCTATCACTATTTCTCAGGGATTTTCACCCTTTCGGGGACATTTGTCCTGACAGTGATTAATTATATCTCCCTCAAATAGCTGCTGCTTCAGCACAAACTCATACCTGAAACAAATCAAATTTCACCCCGACCACATTGGCGCGAGGCAAACACCTATGAACTGTGCAAAAACGATAAGAAATGGAAACGTTTAATTATTCAAATTTCAGGATTATTAAATAACTATATTAAATGTAAATCTTAAAAGTTACAATTGGAAACAACTGTCTCGAAAAATGGCTGAATAGAACCTAATAACAAACATCATCTCTAATACTAACTTTCAAGAAACTCTCCTTTGACAGTAATTCATTACACCCCCACTCACCCAAGAAATCACATCTGGACCGGATTGAATGTCATCCCGACCAGGCCACACACACACAAAAAAAATGTAGAAAAAGTTACTATCCAAATTGCACTGAAATAACGGAACTAATTAAACTACCAAACTACCACGTCACTATTGAAAATTAGTTAACTTAAACCTATTAAGATATGATCTAGATAGTGCCAGTCCGTACAGGAAAACCTACAGTTTACAACACCGCAAACACAAACAGCACCACACAGGATTCCCGACTATGGCAAGTCACTTCAAAATAATGATGATAATAAAATGGGGATGGAAGCGGAAACTTTCATTTTGGACTATTGTCCAGGGAAAAGGAATACGATCCTAAGTTACATGCATGTAAGGTTCAAGACAAGAAAGCAATCACAAGCATTAGTGTTTGCAAGTATTGACCTGAGAATAGAAACCGGCCTATGAACCCGGTGGGAACGGAGTACATCTTGAAACCAGCATGCAGGGACAACTCGAAAATATGACGAAACAAAACATAGAGTAACCCTGAAGAAAACACTTTCCCCCCAAAAAAACACATTTATGAAATCAAAAATTGGAGGACGGGGAATACATAAGTCACAAACCATAACCTTTAGAAACGAAACAAAGGTGACACCTCCAACTCTTTAGCAGCATATGCCGGAATGGAGTCGGGCCGGGTGCGGGTGGGTGGGTGTATCTCTTCCCAATTATTTGTTCTCTTAAATAATACTCCTTATTAAATTAAATTTCAGTGATGTGTTGATGTGCTATGTAAATTGTAGCTTTTAATATCGGATAACATAATCTCCGAATAATACTCATCATCATCATCAAATTGTGCGTATGAATTTAAATAAAACAAAATTTCCAATGTTAGATCGTAATGCTAGAAAATCAATTTTCGAGGAATGCAAAAGTTATTTCATAAAATATTACTCCTGATGAAGTCAGCCAGTAATCATCATTTTGCTGAAAAAGCCAAAGAATATTTTAAAACGCTACAGCGAAACAAGTAGCTAGATCTTGAATTTACAAAGAAGAAGAAAAATAGGCGTAGCAAGGATTAGAAGTCTTGCATTATTGCAGACAAATTCATACTTGCGTCTGGCTTACGAGAGCCGCTAATATAGTTACATTTTATGTTGTTGTTCCTTACGGGGGGAGGGGGGAGGTCCCGGGTTCTTCCTCCGCCATTAATATTGGCCGCCATGTATAGCCTATCGTGTGCTGAAAAATGGCGTTAAACCTACAACAACAGCAGCAACATTCCTATGTATATTGCTTCTCTTTACCTTACATATCAGATCTTGTCGGTATTTCAATAACGTAAAGGTAAAATTAAGAAGGTCCACCGATTTATCCATATGCTAAAAGTTGTCACAGTGTGCGTGCGTGTGTGTGCGCACACGTGTGTGTGTGTGGTTGAGAGAGAGAGAGAGAGAGAGAGAGAGAGAGAGAGAGAGAGAGAGAGAGAGAGAGAGAGAGTAGGTTAGCTTATGTTTATTCTAACAGGTGTTATCATGCCCTGACTGACAGAAAGAAATTGGTGATGTCGGCCTTTTATCTTATATCCTTTAAAACTGAAATCAATAATATTTTACAGCCAAAATGTCAATTCTACTTTCTGAAGTAACGTAACATAATATGCCGACAGCTCTGCCTTGATGCATCTTGTTAGGATTATTTAGTAGAATAGGTTAGCTTATGTTTATTCTAACAGGTGTTATCATGTCTCTGACTGACAGAGAGAAATTGGTGATGTCGGCCTTTTATCTTATATCCTTTAAAACTGAAATCAATAATATTTTACAGCCAAAATGTCAATTCTACTTTCTGAAGTAACGTAACATAATATGCCGACAGCTCTGCCTTGATGCATCTTGTTAGGATTATTTAGTAGAATAAGTAATACATATCCTGAACTGCAAGCGACTTATGCCTCGATGGATCAAGATCTATGCTTGTTTTCAGTTTAACTCGACTTATAATCGAGTACAAACATATATTCGAGTACAATACAAACATATAATCGAGTAAAAACATATAATCGAGTACAAACAGTTCTGTGAGAAGCGTCTCTTATTTTCATCCAAAGGTTAGATACAGTCTGGTTCTCTGTCTTCATAAATCCATTATAAACGTTATTCCCGCATTGACACAAGATTTCGAATGCAAAACTTTCTTGGTCATTGATAAATTTATGCGTACGCATTCTCTCTCTCTCTCTCTCTCTCTCTCTCTCTCTCTCTCTCTCTCTCTCTCTCTCTCTCTCTCTCTCTCTCTCTCTCTCTCACAGACACACACACACACACACACATTTATTAATATTCCCACATTATTTAATAAATCTCCATCGTTCCCCATGGGATTACGCCAAATATAAATCTCCTGATTTCTGGCAACATTTGTCCAGAGTCCTCCATAAGGGATGAAAGCTTTAAGGCTTTAATGTTAAACGGTGCGATGCAAGCTATGTGGCACGGTGACCAAACGTACACCCGTGTTATTACCAATATGCGTTGACTTTCAGATCACTACTGTTCTGGTGCTAATTGGAAAATGCAGATTACAGCGATACAAATAATAGTACAACATTAATGATTCATCTCCCTTTAGGTCAATCATCATGTATTATCTATATTATAGGAGTGTATTATTACACTGAATAGCCATTATCTATGAAATATATATTGTGTTTATTGATTTTTTTTTTTAGTGTTGTACCTACAAGGTTAGTTAAAATACCAGCAAAAGCTATTTTTAAACCTTAATTTCGCTTGGGTAGTTTGTTGTTCTTTTTTTTTATTCGCTGTTTATTGTGTTCAGTACAATTAAAAACAATTGTGTGGATACATTAGCACTGTTTGGAGAAAACGTCTTATTCGCGATACAATTTTGTTCGGATCACACTCTTTTCCTTTAAAATGAACTTCAATAAAAACAATTTTGTGGCACAAGAATAAATGTACCTGAGAATTATTCAACCCACAATAATTAAAAAATTTCCAACTAGACATTTGCTCCTCCGTCAGAAAAAAAGAAAGAACATAAGCACATATATGCTGTATACAGTAACATGATGTACCATTGTAACGGCTACAGTTAGACTAAAGGGATACGAAACCACAGTTACAACGTCTCTGAATCCCAAGACCGATCAGGTGACCTGATTGGTTAGAGACTCCTCCTCGGATGTGGGAGGTCACGGGTTTGATCCCAGACTGAGTCTTACCAAAAGACTTATAAAAATGGTTCTAGCAGCTGCCTCGCTTGGCTCTAACACTTAACAGGTGTGTTAGCACACGCATTCGTCATGATACCCCTGTGCTAGACATCACTATAAACTGCTACAATACAGATATGGTAGCGATATAACTGAAGAAATAGTTAAATCTAAGTTAAAAATAAAAATCACACACACACACAATCACACACACACACACACACACACACACACACACACACACTGACTCCCCAAAACGCACTGTATTTAGAATGTAGAGTTTAAAACCTTTGGACTATGGATCTAGTCATTTAGGCAAAGCTCCCTTAACCATAAATTAATACAAATGATAAATTATTGAACCTGACTAAAATCGATAACTACTCATTTTTGATTAGGGCGATCTCGACTTCAGTCAGACTTACCACAACTAGCTTTTACGTTGTCCTTGTAGTTATATTATCTAGGAAACTCATTCTTTTTACCTGAATTACCTTAGAATGGAAACTCGCTTGTGTATGCGAAATACGACTGAGTCCGTTTTTGTAATGCTTCTTAAATAGATAAACAATTTACAATTTGTAAATATTACCATGAATAAAAAGGTAATTAGCGCTTTGTCATGCTTCACGAATGATCATTAATTCCACCAATAACCATTTTTGTCGATAAGATGAGATTTTATGACAGATGAAAGAAAATGAAATAAAATAAACCCTAATACAAAACAAGCAGAACAGTTTTGATAAAAACAAACAACCAACCACGGGATATGGAAGCGGCTAAAGTCTTTCCTCGTGCTTACTTAATTGGTATAATGCTCTCACGTGCAATCTTAACAGGAGTCATGAAATTCCATAGCAAAGGTAGCACTATATTAATGTATTCCATTCCTTTTGGAGTAGATACTGTTTGTGGTTTTTTCATACTTATCTTTCATGTGAAATTGTCAAAACTGAAGAGCATCATCAACGTAGGTTTACTTTCTATAATGATTGGACGACCATAGTATGAAGATGGCGGTAGTAGTTCTGAATTAATGTTGTCACAAACACAAATACAATATTCCTGACATCTCACAGTTTTTTTTTTATATAAACCTAAAATAAAATGTCGCTTAAAAGGTTCAAACTGTTATAGACCATAATCTTTTAGTGAAGCGCTTGATTTTATATGCAGATTAATTTGCAATTTCGTCCCCCCTTTATTTCTTTTTTAAAAAAAATGACATTTTCACTACGAAACAGTACATCATTGTCAACTAAATTCCATACGTTTTGTTGATGGTATATTTATAGCCATCATCACATTTATGTTGTCATTGTTGTTATTCTCGTGTTGTTCCTCGTCGTCCATCGTAAGTATGTTGCAGGAGTGCAGGAGTAATATTATATTTTACTGAGCTATTAATACATCCATACAAAAGAGTAGCATATGCTAAAATATTTATAAGACGTAAGAATGCGGCTTCATTTATATTCGAGGAAGCGTATGCTATGATCTATTGACAAAGGAACAACCGTTTTGTTTTAGGCAGGAGTTATCGTGCCAAGCGTTGTTGTGGTCTTTCGTACACCAGGGAATGAAATATCAAATTTAGTTTCCGGGTAACACTGAATGTCGATATGAAGACAAATTATGCATTGAGTTTGTTTGATTTGCAAGGAAAATAATCAAATTGGCCCGCCTCTCATAGAACTGAAGTCTGTAACATTACCATTAAAAACAAAATTGTTGTTTTCAAGATAAGTAAAATATAAATAGTATTCAAGATACAGGATAATTGATATTATCTTAATACTTCATCCGCTTTCTACTAATTTTAATATATAAATCTACAGCTAAGTATATTGCAAACGTTTTAAGTATATTGTTTATTTATCCTTTTTAAAGTCGCCCAGTTTTGGCCTTTCCTGACGAGGTTTTATAAACCTTTTTGCAATCAGCAGCATAGAACTGGGCAATTTGCAACCATGTTCTTTGTACAACTTATTAGTACCGCCTTTTCTAATATGTGCGTTAACTGACAACTGCTAAGGATAAATAAAACAATTCTACTGTTTAATTTTTCCGTCGAAAAATACGTATTTTGTAAAAATGACTGATAATTTATATTGTTCATTGTTATTATTTGCTTTGAGTACATTTCGCTACGACAAAAGTTGATGCAACCATCTATAACCTTTGTAAATAAAAAATTACAGCTGATAGATTCAAATTTAACGATAAGTAATGATTGTTACTGTTCTGTTCTCAATCATTACTGACGTATCTGTGTAGTTTAGGTCAACTAAAAAAAACAGCAGTACATTATGTATGCCCAAGTTAAAATAGCTTAAAAATGTCCTTGCCACGTCTTCGTTGCACTTTAATGTACAGATAGCCGGAAGTGTACTAGACATTCATAGTGTTTTTCATTCTTTCTATGGAATCAGTTATTCTTCAGTTTTCGAATATTTTGCTCTAATTTCATTTTAAACCTTATTGTAAGTCTCGTTAAAACTCTCGTAAAAATCGCAAATTCAATCTGAATTATATGAAATTTACGATGCTACACAATAAATGGAATCTTAATATTAAACCGCGTTCCTTGTGGAATTTGAAAAAAACTCTAATGATAGTATTAGGACAGAATTTGTAGTAAAAGTAATCGGATTGAAATTTTCTCTAAATTTTATTAAAATTAATTTTTCATTTTCTACTAAAATTTATTGCGATTGATTTAATTTAATTCTTTATATCACAACTATATACTATTAAAATGAAGATTAGGTCCTTATTAGCTAATTTAAAACTCTCTAGCACCTGAGCGGTTTATCAAGTTAATTGTTTAAGAAATTAATGTTAGAAGAACAGGGTTGTGACTCTAAAACAATCATTGAACACGAACAGCTACTTTATTGCTTGTTTAAGTGATCCGGTAATATAAACTGATATGCCTACTAAACATTTTGTAACTACATGTGTTGACTATCAGCACCAAGAAGATATTATAAACCATGGGGTAATCGCAGAACGAATTAACTTGGATACTGGGGTCAACAAAAGTACCATCGGTATGTTCTGGAGTTCACGGACAAAGAAATATTAGAAATACCTTGTGATTAATTAAGAAGGCTTATTGACTGACTAATAAGTGTTTAGTCACCATCAGTAGCCTGTAAAATACGACGAAGCCTCACTTTGAGATTCTCGCGAAACAGAAGAGCTTGGCGTATATAAAGAACAGTGATATTAGAACGAACCAGCTGTTTCGTCTGAACTCAAAGGAGACTTGTATCATTATAGGTACGATACCGTCTGCGTAAAATTTTCCATACAGTATATGAATTTGTAGTATTAAGATGTTAATCTAACATTGGATTATTTTAATATTTTTTTACTATATTTTAATATAATGAATTGGAAAGTTTAATTGTTGTAGAACTTATATTTAATTGTACTTATACTCTTGATTATACGACGTTCGCTACGAACTTCATACTCAGTAATAGTTAATTCAGAAATAAAATAATCTTTAAATGATCGACTTGAATATGCTGGCATTTTAGATTCAAATTCAGTAAAATAAATTTCTACTAAATGATTGCAGTATTAGTCGGAAATATTGAATTTTAGATTCTTTAGCTATCGTGAATTTATTCGAAATTTAATTACCTGTATTATATTCAAAAGGGTAGAAATCATACAAATATATGATGTTGATATGTGATGCAATATATATATATATATATATATATATATATATATATATATATATATATATATCTGTGTGTGTGTGTGTGTGTGTCTCATATCTGTAATTTAAGTTTATGTAGATTTATATTTGAATGTCATTTTATATACTGAGTATTTCAATAAAGAGCCTCTTCGTCGGAACTAAAAGGAGACTTGTATCATTACAGCATCACCGGACCTCTCGCATTGCCAAATTCTCCAAGATGTAGCCGTATTTGCTACCGTTATGAGTGACGCCCTTCTTTTAAGAGACCATGAGGTCTTCTTCTCTCTTTCCGTCTCCTTCCCTCTGATCATGGAAAACAGCACTGCTACGAGTTTATGAAACAATGTTTTCCTTAAATACGTCTAAAAAGTCTTTTCATAAAAATAGCAATATTTTATTTGAATCATATACCAGTAATAGATCGAAGGAACAGCTGAATTATTGGCAAATTGTATTACCCCCCCAAAAAAATGCAAAAATAGTGCATTTTCTGATGGAAAATGTAATGTTCTTACTATATAATGCTTCTTGATTTAATTGTGACTGTACTGATAAATGAAAACTATGTGAAAGAGCTTACAACTCCTTCGAATCCGATGTATGTCTAGACCGTACAGGTAATATTAATTACTTAGGACTTGCTTTTACCAACATAAGCTCGTTTCGATGTGCTGAGAAAAGGTGTCAAAACATCCACAATGTCCAGTGAATATAACATTTGATATGATAGTTTCGTATCTCCAATTTTGTCTTTTTGGGTATTTTAAGCAGACAAAATAGGACGGGTACATAGCAAATATTTCCGTTGATTACTTGAGGTTGTGGGTTCGATCCCTGGCCAAGTCATACCAAAGACTTACAAAAATTGTACTAATAGCTGCCTCGCTTGACGCTCAGCATTAAGAGGTTAGTGTTAGGACTGGTCGGCCTGGTGTCAGGATAATGTGACTGGGAGGCACATCACGCTACATGTCTGTAGCATGATGCCCCATTGCTAGATATCACTATAAACTGCCTCACTGCAAACATCGTAGCGATATGACTGAAATTTTTTTAAAGCTACGTTAAAAATCATAATCAATCAATTAATATTTGTTTACCGAAAGTTGGGACAATTTCCGCATTAGCTACTTAGACAAATGCGTAACACAAAGAATTAGTTTAAATAGAAGCAAGAAATGATTATAAATATACCAATTATTGCTAACGAACGAATTATAAGGACTGGGTTTCTAATGTTAAGACTACATGATTGGTAGAATTAGAACAGTCCGGTATTACTCTAATTTAGCTCATATATGTGTACACACAAAGACACACGAATGCACACGGAAAACCACAAAGAAGAAATCAATATTTCATTTGGCTTGTCGGAATATCTGCCTGGCCAAATTGTAAATTCGTGTTTGTTAAATTATGAGACTATTTGTAGTTGAAAACTATGACAAAATTTGATGTGAATATTAAATGTGGAGATACTGTAATGTAATACCGAAAGATGTCACAGCTTCAGTATGTTTTATAATGCACCATGAATCACCGATAATCATCAAAAAGTAATGCCATTTACACATTGTTTTAAAATTCAGCTGTTAATAGGTATTGGAATCTACAGTGTGGTACATCTACATTGTAGAAACCATTAACAACAACATCTTGTAGGTTATGCTTGGGTAACAAACATACATCAAATATGATAACTAACATTTGAAATATGAAAAAGTTTCATTTAATAGTACCCGTACCCCCGTCCCCCCCCCTCTCTCTCTCTCTCTCTCTCTCTCTCTCTCTCTCTCTCTCTCTCTCTCTCTCTCTCTCTCTTAATAATTTGTGAACTCATTCTGACATCACATATCAATATATGGATCGCACACTGTAAACATTCCGTTAGAGTAATTGTAATTTAGATGAACGTAGAGATACGTTGACACGCGCTTTAATGTAACATGCTGATGATTTTGGTGACGTTTGAATATTCATATAGCCAGTGTTAGCTTTCGTTACCAATTAGACCAATTGTTTACTTGTAAATTCTGCAATCAGCTTCAATCATATATATATATATATATATATATATATATATATATATATATATATATATATATATATATATATATATATATATATATATATATATATATATATATAATCATATCAGTATATATAAATATATATATATATAAATATAATCATATATATATATATATATATATATATATATATATATATATATATATATATATATATATATAGAATCATATATAAACCATAAATATACTCAAGAGAGAATGAGCATTCTGTAAACATGGAATGTCACTTTGAATACTAACTACACCGACCCATTAAACAAAGCTTGATTGATTTGAAAGTCTTCTAAGTGCAAGATCGAATTTATCTGCTTTATGTGTGTATGTGTGTGTGTGTGCGCGCACGTGTATGTGTGACTTTTAAAATAAATAACTGTATGCTTTCGATTAGCGAAGACTTTGCAGTCCAATATTCATAATTTCAACTCAAACGGTAAGGACACGAGCTTTTAGGATACGGTCTAGAAGGATCTAGACAATGTGAGAAGGAGTACCCTAATATTTCGCATAATTCGATGGATCTACTTAGTTCCAGAAGATGCATGTGTCGACGAATCTTTCAATACACGCGTTTTCGAGTTTGTACTGCAATACAGTCGGTAAAGTGACGCCAATAAACGAATAACAAGTACTTAGACGCAGACATTAAATATAACCAGAAATAAACAAATATAATTCTCCGTACATTACAAGATGTTTTGGTTAATTTAAATATCTCATAGATGTAGAACACAACAAGGAATACGATAATAATAATAATAATAATAATAATAATAATAATAATAATAATAATAATAATAATACTTCTACTACTACTACTACTACTAATGATGATAAAATAATAATAATAATAATAATAATACTTCTACTACTACTACTACTAATGATGATAAAATAATAATAATAATAATAATAATAATAATAATAATAATAATAATAATAATAAAAATGAAGATGTTGTTGTGGTATCGTTGTTCAAACGAGTACCAGTTATCTATATCAAAAAATGACCAAGCTTTGCAATTACAAATTAACTATTATGGTTTTCATGAAAGATTGTATTTACATAATAACAAGATCCCGATCTTGAAATGGCACTATATTTCAAATTCAAAAGGGTTATATTTGGCCCTTATAAAGGTAAGACCATAATTAGTTATTACAGAGTTTATTCTTTACGTAAAGTGGTTCATCTGATAAAAACAACCCATCTGTTATCAACTCATCACAAAAAATAGTGCAAGATCTCAAACTGCGAGGAAGTTTACACAGATATGTTGTTATATCTACGACTGATCAAATTATCTGACATGGATCACAATCGTCTAAAATCTTTACTTAATACATGAGAGCGTGCTGATTTTGTTCCTTTGAATAATTTGTGTTAAGTACTTCCCAGAGGATTCGTATTAAATATCAGTTTTATGACGACATCAATAATTGACTAAATAATATTGGACTGGAAACTGGAAGCTTGGGCTCTAAATGCGTTTGCTTTCTCTGTATTTGCTAATAGAACCAGTCTCTTGTTTGATTCCATGACTGTGGCATCGTGGAGCAAATCAAATACTTTACACTATTATCTGAAACAGGTGCGTGTTTTGAGCGAGGAAGCTAATTCCAATTTCTCGAGTGATAATTGCTTTGATTGTCTTGCGTATGGCTGGTT
>JARLTB010000043.1:5935000-5952500 GCA_030141615.1 Unio pictorum | reverse complement strand
GATTGAAATGGTGACAACACTCTCTCTCAATTTCTATTGGATGTTGATTCTAACCTATTCTATTCAACTTAGCCGACGATTCCCTGGGCCGTCTGTCAACGTGGTGAGATGTACGATGCATATAAGGGTTCTTTGTTCTTGAACAAAACTTTCAACGTCAACGTCCGACATTTAACACGTTAACAAAGCTGTGTTTTCGTACCTTTATGAAGAGGACTAACTATAGTCGCGGTGCCTAACATATATACATGGTTTTTAACCATTTATTTGTTCCCCTGACGTACGGAATCGCGGGCAGTGCGACGCGACTATATCCTTTACATATTTTTCGTTGCTATGCGTTCTATGGCCTTTTAATGCTAAGTGATTTTTAAAATGGTTCGTTTTGTTTTTTCGTGTCATTACAACGTGTCCATGTCTAAATTTTGGTACGTTTCGCTATAATATCTTATTATTCAACAGGTAATGAGCAAGTATCACTAGATACATTTACGATCGTATGAGTGTGGTCATGAAAATATTGGAGTCTGAATGTGATGCAAAGATTGCAACATGTATTATTGCATTTCCTACAATATAGATTTATGAATCTTTGTTATATATCGAGTTCTTATCTTAAAACAAAGCATATATCGCCGTTATCTAAAACCGCATACCTTTGATCCATGACACGAATTTGTCTTCCGCTCCGCTCTCCTCTTTGTTCTCATGACACGTTGAGCTGTGTCTGAATTTAGGTCCATAAAATGCAGCATAACAAAATAAGGAACTTTATTTTCTGATATAATTATTTATTGCAAAAAAAGGGCTAATAATGTTTTGATTTTTTCACCGTAAAAATGCAACCTATTGTTCCACTGTTGTTGTATCTCTACTAATATTTCGGAATCGATGAAAACCTCACAGAAGATAATGGAAAGCTCTCTTTGAATTATGTTGACCAGGTTCCCTTCTGTATGGATAAGATTCATATGCGTCGCACATGTAGCCGTTTCATGTTATCGTAAGCGAAATGGGTGCTCGACTTTTCTATACAGGATATACATTATATTCACAAACTTTGTAAGAAAAAGGAATCAGAACCGGATATTGGAAATCATACATCAAGCAGGGACTTTCTAAAATTAAAAGAAATTTATAATAGAAAAAAAGCACCATCTGACAGTTGTAAGGCAATAATTGTCAATGTATTTAAAAAATGTTTACCCTAGAGTATGCAATTAAAATTTTATTAGATTTATACATTTTATGAAAAGGGGTTAATGACGACTATTCTTTGATAATAACAGCTATTACCCATTAATGTTTCACCATAATGTATGTACTTCTACTAGAATTGATGCATAACACATTTGACCAAATAGTCATGTTAACAATAATGTATTATGCAATTATACAAATACATTAATTTAGTAAACATTATCTGTTGTATGATTTATCCGGAATGTAACCAAGACAATAATCGTCTTAAATTACACCTACCTTAAATAATTTCATCATGCTTTTATGTTTTCTAATTTTATATTATTGTTTTGTAGTCATATAATTATATATGTTGTAAAGCGCTTAAAGCTTCTAAAGATTATGCGTTATATAATGTGCTAATTATTATTATTATTATTATTATTATTATTATTATTATTATTATTATTATTATTATATACTAGTTTACGATTAATTTCTTTTCCTTTTTTCGAATTACTTTCATGTTACCCCTTTCCCCATCAACATCACTTCTCTCACAAGATCATCAACCAACTAATCAAACTTTCTTTACTTTAAAAAGTCTATTTGATACTCAAGAACTCCAGTAAATTCGTAAAGGGACTCCCCACATTTTTGCCCATATTTGAAATGCGTTGGCTGTTCTAAGTTTAGATGTGGTCAAACTTTTCTACACAACGACTCTTATTGCCTCGTTTGCCATATATTTCAGAACAAGATGTCTGGGTCTTCAGTGATCGAGGATCCTGGGATTCCTCTCGTAAACAGAGCTAACGGGACGTATTTTAAATACGTGGAGGATGACGTAAATCAGACGACAACCTCGAGCAATGCAAATATCTTCCATCGCGAAGAGGGCAAGTTCTACAGCATTAGCTACCGGCTTAGCCGCCGGAAACGTTTGTTCCAACGGAGGCTGTACTGTGTAAATTGTGAACTCGCTCTTGCGATTATCAGCATCATTGTCATGCTTGTTGAAACTGAGTTATTCTTTGCAGGTTTGATCGATAAGACCTCTGCTACATCCATTATATTGAAGCTTATAATATCAGGAACTACAGTTCTCCTGTGGGTATTAATATTCGTTTATCATGCTACTGGGATTCAGATCCACATGACGGACAATGGTTTGGAAGACTGGCGATTAGCTGTTAGGGTCCCATGGACTTACCTGGTAATCATTACAGAAATTGTGGTATGTAGCATTCATCCTATTCCTGGTAACATCCTTATACCGAAGTATGGCATCGATGGACAGTCAAAAATGGTTTCCCTGGATGCAATATTTTCCATCTTGATGCTGGGGAGGTTGTACTTTGTATGCAGATATTTGGTGGTACACAGCAAGCTGCTAACGGATACATCTACCCAAAGTTTGGGCGCCCTGAACAAGGTGAAGATAAACACCGCGTTTGTATTCAAGGCACTGATGTCATCTATGCCCGGTACGATGCTGATCACCATAATGGTGGCCATATTGTTTATCGACAGTTGGGCAATGCGAACCTGTGAGGTCTATTACCACCCAGGGAATGATGCCGGCAATTTCCTCAACTCTATGTGGCTGATATCAATTACATTTCTTACCATCGGGTACGGAGATATTTACCCAAGTACCTACTGCGGAAGGGTTGTCTCCGTAGTCTCGGGTCTCATGGGAGTTGGTACCACGGCGTTGTTGGTTGCAGTTCTAGCCTCCAAACTGGAACAATCTCGAGCGGAAAAATATGTTCACAATTTTGTCTCGCGAGTTCAGCTGGACAAGGCTAGAAAAGCGGCTGCTTCCGACGTCATCAAACAAGCACTTAAGCTTTGGAAAATGCGAATGATCTCTGATGATACAGAACAGAAACTGAGAACACATGGAAAGCTGTTGAAAGCAATACACGCCATGAAGGATGCCAAAAATGACAAAGAGTCTATAGGCGAGAGTGCTGTTGGACTGATTGAAATAAATAAATCTGTAAACGACATCTACGACTATACTGAGAAAATGCAGGAAGAACAGTCAGATCTTAAAGCTAAAGTCAGTGTAATCGAAAACAAACTATTTCAAATGGATGAAAAACTAGACGTTTTGGTTTCATCTCTCCTTCATAAGTAAAGTCTCGGTTAAGTTGGTTCGCATTAAGACTGAACGTTACTTAATTACAATAGCTATTTTTTGACGATCTATATATACAAAGCATTTTGGCTATGGCATTTGTATTAATTGTAAAATATATCCTTCGTATTGACACGATCAACACCAGCTTGACATTTCTCGATTACGAGTAAGTGCTGCATTCACCGAAGCATATTGCTGTAACTCAAAGTGTATGAAAATGAACCCTTCATGTTTTGAATGGAACTTATAAATATGATTCTTAAATTACTTGTAATATCTCGTATATTTAATTTTACGTTAATGTATTCCTAAAATCTAAATTAACATTTGAGGCGATTGTCATAGAAGTTAGCAATAGTTAATTTTTTTTAATAATTTAGGATACATTTTAAAAAATAAATTATAATATTGCTAATTTGTTCTGCACACATGAATGTATTACAAACAAAGAGTGGTTCGTCGACTATATTTTAAAACTTGTTAACAATTCACATGCGCGTGCCAGACGTTTAACCTGTTATTGTCTTATTAGAATATACTATATCTTAAGTGTATAGACAGCTAAATAGGAATGGAACTGGCCTGTCCTTTATTACCTCATCTAATTATAGATCAGTGTCCCAACTACGTCTTTATGCTTTTGATCGCTTTGTAATGCTCCAATACAAGTCTGGTAGTTTATATATCTTGTATTAAGGAGATCGTACAATATAGAAAATCGATTTCTAAACATGGCCCCATTTTGTTCCCATCTCTGAGAGATACAATTAGTAAGTGTCGAAATGTTTGTGAAAGCCTGTTAGATGATTCATTTTTCCTTCTTTAGGTAATACTAGTCAAATATAGAATGGATGTTCGTGCGGAAATTGCAAATGCTTTCTACAATGTTCAGTGGTGCATCTCGCAGGTATGCAGCTATAGGTTGGTTATTTATATGCTATTCGTTAACACGGAAGGATAGCAGAAGCATTTTAAATATAGAATCTGCTTTATTTATTTATTTATTTTGGTTGTTAGTTACATAGTTATGACAATGTTGTTGTTGTTAATTACAAGTTTTTTTTGACGTCATCTGAAGCAAATACTGAGATTCAAATAAACCATTTATTATTATTATTATTATTATTATTATTATTATTATTATGTGCATTTATATAAATGCGGCAGTTTCAAAATTGTATTTGGAATATGCTGAGACAGAAACTGGTATAAAAATATTGAAACTAGAGAATGTTACAGATAAATTAGAAGATGTATACTTCTTGCAGCTTGGCGACGTTAATACCAGGATAGGAATTAAATCGGACCTGTCTACAGGGCCGGACTTAGGGGGCCGCACAGGGGAACGCGAGATCATTCTCCCACCTCCCCCTAAGTCATGCTTTCCCCTTATCCCCCGGTTATGTTGGACAACGTTATATGTGTTTAAAGGGCCCGATATTAGTCAAAATTAATACTAAACATAGTATAGTTATAGCAATTATATAATTATACCCATAAATAGGTAGTTTACAGACTGATTTCAGAGTGCGAATGTATCGAAGTCCCACCACCCACCTCCCTTTAAGAGCTACTGGTCCCCAAAGTCGCAATTTGGCACTGACTGTCTGCTGACAATTGTAAATATCTAACTGCGGGTGCAAACTGTTTAGTGCATGGTATTCTTAAACATTCCAAAGAAAGGCATTGATATTTGCAAATATATATTTGTAAATATAAACACATGTTGTTTTTTTTTGCATGTTAGACACTACGTCGCACATTGTGCATATAGTAAAAAAAATATATGCAATACAATATCCGTGGGCGTGGAACTCACAATGTGCATGCATGTAAGTAATACCTATAACATACGCATCATGATCATTTACCATTATGTACATTTTAGACCAGATGCAAATCTTGCCCGATGTTCTTTATCAATTATTCATAATATCAGTCGACTAATATCCGTTTTCTCACAGACAAAATCCCTTTGACATTTACGAATGGTTTGATATGGAGGGACTCATTTAAATATCGTAACCATTATTTTGTTCTAGAACCGTTTGCATCATATGAATAATGAATTTAGTTATCTCATTGATCAAGCCTTCGTGCTTTAGAATCGTTTGTATGTTTGAAACATGCTATTTTCCCCATCCTAGAGGACATCTATTTTAATTGCTAATTAGTTAATTTCAAAGTTGTATATTTTTCCTCGGGATACTAATAAAAAAAACGGCAAAAATAGTTTTCCCCACCAATATATTCATAGTAATTAGTTACATTAAAGTCCATACATGTTTTTTAGTACGGCTTTTTTTGTGGACGTTATATTAATTTCTGTTAATGAATGCATTTTAAGATATCAATATAAGTAGGTTTCTTATTTTGGTAAATTGTGGGAATTACACTTGAGGTGTATTGTGGAAATTACACTTGAGGTGTTTTTATTCGCAGATCTCGAGGTATAGTACTACTATTTATTGCTTTTTAACTTGCTTATAGACATATGCGCTCTCAGCATTGTGAGAGGATGTGTGTGAACCGGACCGTATCGATGTCTCAGCACCGGCTTTCATAAAGCTTTGATACTGTGCTGCTATAATTATCCCTTTCTTCTGGGCAACACACAAAATAAATGACTACATAACGCATCTTATGGCACAAATACGTGATTCAGGAGTACAGAAATAAGCCAATCTGATTAAATTAATATCTCCACTGTCCAGCACTTAGGGATATGTTCTGGTGATCTATGTAATTACCTTAGTCTCTAACTTTATCAGCTAATCAGATGAAGTCTTATTTCTTCGCCTTTGGGAGGTTGAGCAGTATGGCAGAAGAGCATCAATGTGTGCCGAACGATTTGATTAACTTTCAGATTTCACGCATAAGAAAGTACATATATTATTCTGAACGAGTTGGTATAGTGGTTAATTTTAGTAGAGCTTAGCAGTTGACTCTCGTGTGAGACACTCGTTTGCATTGGCCATAATAGCAGCTGAATGGGCGTACTCCGTCCTGGAGAAAAGAATGTTGGTTTTGTGGATTTAATGTTATTTTCAGTACATGATATACTTGGCAACCAGTATATTTAGTGGAGTAAAACCCGAGAAGATCCAATGTTGTTATCGTCTAAAGTTTAGTTTTGTCTTTCCATTGATTCTCCAATGGTCATCAAGTCCTGCAGTTTTAAACATTGCATGTAGATAGTCTAGAAATTTGATATAACATTTTGTTTTGAAATCTTAAACTCAATATTTACACGTTATTGCAACTTGTATCAATAATTATTACTAGGTTATTTGATGTTATGTTATATTTCCTTGCGTTTATGTATTTGGAATTATAATTGCATTGCACAAGTACCTTCAATTAATGACCTTTGCCCAGTATATTTATCTTGCACCGAAAATTGGTTGACGACCGAACGATTAGGCTTCAAATGTAACAAAGTTGAATACCCTTGTATTCTTGTTAAAGCTGTACGTGAACACGTATATTAATTTCAAAGAAATACATTCTTTGAATAGCACATTATTTCCTGCTTGTACGGGTAAAAAGGTTTTTCATTGTAATGGCTCTATTGTTAGTTTTACTGTCATTAATGTAAATTAAACATATATTGTAATTTAAATGATCCATTACAAAAACGTTCTGTAGTTAATTAGGTCATCTTAGTGTTTAGAAGATTATTATTACTTGTGATAATGCAATTGATTTTGTTTGTTTGCTTGGCTGTTATTCCTCTTATTTTGTTTTTGAAACTAGGTCATAGTCATTCTTGAGTGTACCTGAATTAATTTAATGTTGTAGAAGCATGCAATAATCTATAAGTTCAGATTTTGAATAGGACATTATAGTTTCCTGTCAAACTGAATGCGAAAATTTTTTTATGTAAATGTATCATTAAAAATCATGTAAAATATGCTTTGTTTCGTTGTCTGTTTTTGTTGAGTTTAAAATGGCAGCCAGTTTATTTTATTGGCGGAAGACCGTGGAAAGAACCTGCGACCAAAGGGAGGCTACTGAGATTTCTATATAGCATATCCACATCTGAAACTCGGACTCACGCGGGCATGGTGAGCTGTGTTAATAATTTGTAAAGGTACGCGTATTAGACAACTTGGACGTCCGGAGCCCAGTAATATGAGTAAAATTAGTGTGATTTATATATGAGTACATTGTAGTAATTAGCGTAACATAATTAAAAGTAAACAACATTCCATGAACTAACTTGTTTTAAAATATGCAGCATCTAAGGACTCAATTAACTGTTTGAAGGTTGCAAAACGTATTTAAAATTTAATTGATATATTTAATTTGATGACTTTAAAACTTTTAATTATTTTACCTGTTTATGCCTACCGTTGTACCTATGGACTATCTACCTATATACGTTATCAACTACTCGATTGCCTGCCTAATAGACATTCTCATTGCTCAACTTCGACATATCACAAAGTTTCATGATTCTTACCATCTGTAGGCATACATGTTTTGTATCAAAGATGGACAAATGCAGTTATTCTTACGTAATATCTCTATTTTTAATCTAACAAATTAACAGATGGTCTTTTCTCTATTATGCTTTCGAATAAATGGCATATTTTTGTTTTATAGAATTCATAGCAATTCCTGAAACCGTTATTTTAACTATATTACAACAGCTATTGTTTTATTTACGCAGCAGCGTATGCTAGGGCAATGTGTTTGACTTGTTTTACGATATTGCTCTCTTTCACAATATGTAAAATCTAGTGCTTGCAAGATCACGCTGAATGATTTCTCTACTTGATTTTAGTATAATATTAATCCTCAGATTGTAAACATCAGCTTTTGATAACTATGATTCCAATTTGCCTTTTCACAACAAAATGTATTAAGGAACTGCTGTGTGATATTTCCAACTTGGTTTTCCTCAGCTCCGACAAAGACACATGTTTTATACATAGGTAACCAGTTCAGAAGAGAGAGAGAGAGAGAGAGAGAGAGAGAGAGAGAGAGAGAGAGAGAGAGAGAGAGAGAGAGAGAGAGAGAGAGAGAGAGAGAGTTGTATCTGCATTTCCTTAGAGCAGTATCTTTTCCATCGACCAAAAATTGCTTTCTCCATGACAAAAGTTAAAACTGCCCAGACAGTCCAAGAAGATTTGTTAGTGTAAAATAAATAACATCCCACATATATGAATGCATATTATTAACAATAATATAATTACATCTGATTTAACAAAGATTTAGTTTTCTGTGTAACCCTAAACAATAATTATCGAACGGAAAAGTTATAACTAAAAGGCCAAATTAATGGCCTCGCAGTTTTCAGATGGCGTGATTTGCTCGTGCACTAGGCTCCAGCTTTCAATCAAGAACATTAGACAGTTATATGTGATCCTAATTTGATCCTAATGTTTAAAGCATAAAATAAAATCAATACATTTTATGCCAATAAGATGAATTATATACTACATGTGTGCAACTAATAGTTATTGAGTCGAAATGCATATCTCAATTTAGCGCGAGCGATAACATCCCAAATAAACTTGTCATGTTTACTGAAATATCAATTAGCGTGGAGGAATAGTACATCTAGAGTGTCTAGATAACTATTCATTTAATGACTAGAACTATATATATATATATATATATATATATATATATATATATATATATATATATATATATATATATATATATATATATATATATATATATAAAGTACGATGTAGAATTATTGAAATATTTACATTACGGTAATCAAATATAAACATTTATTTAAAGGCAATATGAATAGTTATCACAGTAATTCACTTCAGACCAGTTGTATGTGTACTCAAGAATGTAGTCGATTGACGAGTTCAAAAACTAATAAACTGGTTTACTATCATCTGTAAAGGTACGTAAAACAGAGTACTAGTGTAAGACAATGATACATGAGTACATGACAGGTTGAATTTGCGAGTAAATTTATAGATTTTATACAATTTATAGAAATATGTATATAAACTTTGCTGAGAAAAAAATACCTTTAAGGTATTAAATTAATTTTCCGCTAAATTATGTATTTTGTGCTTTCTTTGAACAAAAAACTTTAAACTATTTAACATAATATTTTTTTCAAAGGATTATGTCTGTTGCACACGTTACAAGACATATAGTGATTTTAGAGTTATGTTCCTTCACACACACACACACACACACACACCATTGTAGTGAAATCGAAATAAATCAAATGTTAATCAAAATTATCTTATTAGTCTAACTTACAGTGGAATTGTTATTTATTTGCTTTCGTCATATTTTGAGAGGCTGAACTATAAACACAGTGCCATGTTACATAAATTTCAATTGCTGATTACTCACTGTAAACTGCAGACAAAATGTAACTCTCATATTCGGACGAAAAAAAAATCATCTTCCTTTATTGTTTTCGCTCGCTCATCGTCACTGACAAGGTCATCGCGTATAAGTTTGAATGTGGACCATACGTGAGATGCCCCATCATCACAAAATTCTTTATTAGAACTCCAAATAATATTAATCAGATTATTATTCTCAACCAGAACTCTCCTCTGAAAGTCAGGAATTATTCTTTCAAGGTCAAATCTTGCATCATAAAATGGAGCTTTCTAAGGCTTGATTTTGGACTGTCTCTCAACCCACACCATATTGTATTTTAACAACTATTTAAATACAAAATTTTTTTTTATAGGATGACCTAAATAAAGAATCAGTGTAGGTGGTTGATGATAGGGTATTCAACCCCTTGTAACGAATCCTGTATACATTAATTCTGCTGACAGCATGTACAAAGTGTATGGCGATGGAGTCTTGGTCTTAAACCGTGTTTACGATATGGTATTGGAATTAGAGGGAAAACACAACTGTGTGTACAATGTGGCGATAACAAATACAGAGAGCTGAAGTGATATTATGATTTTTTTTAAAATGACAGTGTCAAAAATGATAAGAACCCTTGAAGATTATTTGTCTAGATTTGTAAATTTTAATTTAGACAAATTATATTATTATAAATGGAACAAACTAATTTGTGAAGCATTCCACCATCAAGACTTCTGAAACATCTCGTGATGATAACATCAGGCAATGTCGACTGAAGAAAACACTCGGTGCTGTCGATACTACTGATTATCTCAGATTTAATGTTGGGGTAAAAAGGTGTCATTGTCATAGGTTTTCTTTCGAGACTTATTTCGGAGTAATCAAGGATGGTCTTGTGATCGATCATATCAACGGTAACAAACTTGATAAATTTCTGGAACTTTACAAGGTATTACACAGAGCGAGAATTCTACACGCGGTTTAACTGATAAATGTAAGACAGTTGAAAGGAGACCGATCATATCCATTAATACAGAGACGGGAGAAGAAATAATATTTCAATCAATGTACACAGCCGGAAAGTATTTTGATATTGTACATCGCTCAGTAAAATATGTCGCAGAAAATGTAACCAAATTCGCTCTCTATTAAAGATTAAACATAAAATAACTTTTCAATTTTACTGAAGGAAGATATTCACCAGTATCTGTTTATTTATATTATTAACGTGACGTGTATTATTAGTGTAAACAATTATCAGCATTATTTAAGGAAGATAACTCTATAAGGTATAGCTATACTCTTGTAGTGGACATAATCGCGAAATGGTGTAGAGTTATCCAGCATGGAAAATTAATTATGTTAGATAAGGTTCAATCTGAAATTTAACATAAACATTTTTATTTTATTAGTGCGAAAATATTCTGGTTGTATTATTTACAGAAATATCTTTTTTTCTGCATCTGTCAGTTTCCTTGCTTCATTTAGATTTTGTCAGCGATAATAATTAAGTAAATGAAAATATACGAATTACGAACTGTTCTTGTTTTAAAAAAATATCCAAGTATGAATCATTATTGTATATGTTAACACTTGCCGGTGGTAGTGCTTTTCTCCATGCAGCGAGTATCTTAAAAAAAGCTATCGTTGATAAGATCGCTGAATGATTTCTTTTAGTATGTCTACGTTATACCCAGGGAATTTAAAATTCGGTCGATCAGGTTCTGTTACCGAATATACATTGAAAAATTGTTGTTTATAGCGATTTATGTAGTTAGTATAATCAATTATTACACTAATTACTCGTGGGTTAAAATATTTCAAATCAGATACGAGCTGATTTAATATTTCGATTCGTTTAATGATTTCATTGCGTGAACTTCCTATATAAATAAATTATTCAGTAAAACTTTGCCATTGTTTGTCTCGTTCTCGCTTATGTTCTTGAGAAATTATTTCAAAATAATAAGTAATTTGATCTAGTTAAATAACCTCAGACTTAGATCCACCCACCTCTAGCGACTCGTTCAAAAATAAAACTCCAAACCACATAGTTCTTATCGAGGAAGCTAAAATCGCTACCCAACTTTGCATTTGTATATCAATTAAACGATCTTTGTATGATCGGGTAATTTCACAATATGATTGTTTGTCAGTCGTAACATGAGGCTGTTTTGGTTCTGGTACTGGTGATGGTGACTCCGGGCAACGTCAGGCCATTCTAAAACATTTCTAATTGATGATTCACAAATATCTAGGACGTTGTCACGTGAATATATCTCTATCGCTGCTGGTAATGTTGGTTTGTGAACTGCTATGAATAGCTTTTTTTCCTGTAATGGATTTAATTCTGTGTTGAAATTGGTCATTTATTTTGTTCGATTTCCAATTTGTTCGATTTGGTATTCGAATGACCTGCCAATCTGGTGTTCCATCTGTTGTTTTTTCTAATTTGCAAATACCAATGCATTATTTGACTGTAGACCCCGAATGATTTTAACGGATATTTGGCCAACTGTTGTATATTCGTAATTGTGCGTGTGCAAATTCCTTTACTGGAATTGCAGTTGGACAGTTTACGCTAAATTCAAAGTTAGTGGAAATTTATTGATATCATTGTTGTCCTTGGTGGAGTTGTATTATTTCTTTCAGTATTTCTGTCGACATTATAAATATTATTTTCTAACTCTGATGTTACTTCATCGTAAATCTCAATCATCTTTGTGAACTCACTATCTGATATTTTTTCATCGTTAAAACTCAATGGTATCAGCGAAGATATTTGGAATATGCAGCCGCCACGGTATTCAGCTTTATTATATACTCGTTTAGTTTATTCTGGCTATTAAGAACACCAGCGATTGTCGTTACCGCTGAAATACAAATTGCTACAATCTGGGGCAATCACTGATGGTGTTATTGTTGATATCAATAAACCTCTTCCAGCAATATCAGCTTAAACTGAATATACAATTATATCAACTACGGCTACACGCCTGCGATATTGTTTTTATTTATATTGTGCATTCGTCAATATTTTTTTAGTTTAGTTTGCAATTCACGCAGTCGATTGTATCTTTACTGTTACACGTTCATTATGTTATGAGCTTAAATCTAGTACAAATTCTGCATATCATGTGAGTATCGCTAATATTAAATTGCTACTGCTGGGGGCTATTCTAAATGTTTCAGCGGATCCATTTTCTATTATTACACTAACATTATTAGTTGATTCACATTAAACGTTATAGATGAAATCACCGTTAATCTGTATATACCTCGAACAGATGCAGTAATTTGAACAGTGTTATTTCGAGGTGTCCATGTGAAAGATCCCCGCTGTATCGAGTACACGGTATTCAAATTTTGTTTATCTGGTATTTTAACCATATCAAGCCTTTCAGCGAAAGAAGCAAAATCACTCACTAACATATTATCCTGTGTTCATTTAATCGTGTCAATGCTCGTCGTGATATCAGAAAGTTTCATGACAACATTCAACGGATTACCAAAGAAATTATCTGCGATTTCACCCATTTTTCTAAAATTTCTACTGAGATTTGCAAACAAATTTATATGAACGTCATACTCGGCCCACATCATTGATAGTTTTTTTATATACAGTGCTGTAGTTAACATCTACATAATTTTTTGTTGCCGCTTCCTTGTCGGATACTGGATCTCCATGTACGGATATTTTATTTCCATTCATGTTGAGTTCGCCTGTCATTGTAACACAGAATTTATGTACTCGCGCGATAATATTATCCAATATAGTTGATATTCGAACACCGG
This sequence comes from Unio pictorum, assembly GCA_030141615.1. Classification (NCBI taxonomy): domain Eukaryota; kingdom Metazoa; phylum Mollusca; class Bivalvia; order Unionida; family Unionidae; genus Unio; species Unio pictorum. The sequence continues at coordinate 5,939,053 of JARLTB010000043.1, read as the reverse complement.
TTTTTTCCCCGTTATTATCAAACACGGTTATAGTGTTTTCGGTTACTTCATTAATTTTAACGATAATATCATTTAATGAAAGATTAGTCGTTTTTAATTTTATTTGCTTGTTCTGAAATATATAAGCATTTCTTTTGGATCTATATTTGCAAGATTTAATAATTCGGATAATTCGTCATTAATGATCTTTTCATACACTTTTTTGATATTTCGTCAGTGGGATTTTAATTTGGTGTTTTGTTTTGAGAGAGATATCTCGTAAATATCTACCATTATACTTTAAGATCTCTTTAAAAAGCGATTACTCGTGTACTCATGTACAACCTTATGAGGTGGTTTGGTTGATTTTGATAGACTCGAGTATAGCAATTACTTCTCGGCCGCACATTGTTGTGTCAGTTATTGTCTATGTTGGTAATGTTGAATACCAGATCCTCACTTTGTGAGGACTGACATAGTCGATAAACTCTTTTGTCGTGGCTAACACGTACAAATCAAAATAAACAATTCCACGTGGATCAATCGCGTATGCGGTGCAGTGAGTTCCAGGTCCGGTGAAATTATCGAGATTAATGATACCGGTTTCGATATTGTTTGGTTTTGAAGTTAACTGATATCGCATAAAAATACTTCTAAAGACTTTATTTTTTAATATTTTTAGCAGCATCCAGTACCAGTCGTGAGTCCCTGGGAGTCTCAGACAGTTCATCTTTTGTAAAATCCTTTTCCCGTTGCTTTATTTAGGGTCTTTCCCGCCGCTGTCCCGAAAAGCTCTTAACGCGTCCGCTTTTGCGACAGCAGGAGTAGCGGCTGAAATTAATGCTGGTATTGCGCGAGGAGTGGAAATATACCACCTGATTTAGTTATATCGGAAATAGCACCCGCGGATAGAGTAATTCTTATTCCGGTATTGGCCTGTTAAGAATCATTGAATATGTTACGCTAAAGTTAAGTCAGTGACAGCTTATTCTGACCACCTGTAATATGTGTTTTGGTGTCATTGTTGTTTCGGATCTTTTCAATGACGAGGTTTGTAGTTTTCTAATCTGACCCGGAATCAGAGTAATATTTGCATGATGATATAACTTTTATAATATTACGAGTGATCTAAGTGTGTTACAATTTGTTCTACTGGTGCATCGATGACTCTCATTCATCCGCCAGCACCTTCAAGTAGCATCGATTTGTCACTAAGTATAACAGCGATTGCTCTGTAACGTTCAGCTGGTACTTCACCTACGCGAGCTCTGAAGTGTACGTCAAAAACATTTTGTTTGGTTAAATCAAGATGCTTCAGCGAGAAAAGTAATACATTGGATACATTTTTGTAATTTCTTATTATGATATTTTCAGACCGGTATCTACATTCTGACGACGTCCCATAAATGTCATCTAACTTTGATAAGCTCGTGATTTATGGTAGAATCTAATACATTAAATATATCTTCAGATGGTTCTTGATGCCGTTTATTCTTAGCAAAACCTCGATAACTCTGAGTTGGTCAAATATCATATGGGTACGGGTTTGCAAGTATAATCGGTTCATATTTTTCAACATGTTGATACAAAATTAAATTCATAAGTCCTTTTTTCTGAATTACCCCATTTTCCTTAAACATATCTTCCTGACATACATGCTCTGCTCTGTTTTAAGGCATGAGCGCAGTATAATATTTAGGTGAGAACTTTCATTGATGCAACTATTACTATCATTACAAAAACCTAGGTCAAACGGGATATGAGATAGTCCATACGATCACATTAGTTTGCATATTGATATCACAACAACCACGTGTACCTTGGACAGTGCCAATTAAGATACCAATTGCTGCTTCATTTCAACTAGCTTCAAAGGTTCGAACATATTTGCATCAAGGAGTGTTTTTTTTATATCTTCTTAACTGTAATGCTTGATGTACGAATATCCAGGCTTTGACAAGCATCCACGACATGTGCCGCATGTGTCCTATAGCCGGCACCAGAATACATGGACCAACGAAAGACCCTTATGCAGACACTTGACAGACGGCTGTTGCATAGACGTTTGTGATTATGTCCAAGACATATCATTTAAATTAGTCCCGTGAACACAGATGCGATACATCATGCATTTTTGTCCAAATCAACTAGATGACAATACTAAATATTTCATTCGATTACATTTATATTGCGGATAGAACAGAAGTAGCACAAGGTAAAATATGTATGGTAGCCAGGCTAGTTTCATTGATGGTACACTTCGTTTAATCATGAGAAATCTCGTAGCATGAATCACAAGGACAGAGATGCCTTTGTTATGAATCAGTGTCTAAAATATCATGGAGGTGACCCACTCACACTTGATACGTCTTTTGCACCTTACAGTAACTTCGTTCCGATTGCCGTATTTTAGAGTTTGATGAAACAAGACAGAGTGATAATTGAATATATAGCTGTGTATATAGTTCCAATAATATAAAGTACAAACGTATGTTATATCTTGAAAGTGATATATAATCTAAATGAATAGAGGTATCCCTTCTTTCAATCAAAACCATCTCAATTTACATTTCTCCGATTTCTCTCACTACGTGGAGTCTGGTTGCCAATCTCTCGTCACCTAATATTTATAGTTTAAAAGTGAGATACTTTAACGTAGATATTTTTTATAACATTAATGAAAGGTAGCTGGACATGATTCCGTTTAAAATAAACAAAGGTAAGAGAAAATAAATCTGATATGACTGATTATATTCATGCTATTCACTTGCATCCGAAACCATTTCACGTCCTTAGATATAGGTCTATGCGTCGCAAAATACAGTATTCAAACCATACTAAGCACATTTGAAAAGTATTCTCTGACAGTAATGTCTTCATTGAGAATACGTAGTTCCATTTTCGGAACGCAACAAGTCATTAATTGTTTGGTCTAACACGTTTTTATCCTTATTTATTGAAGATGTTTCACTACAATACAAAAGAACCAAGCGACAGAGGAAACTGTACTAGTACACGTATGGTACGGAAAACAACGATTCACAGAATTAACACATTTTGAAATAAACCATAGTGTTTCATCAGGACGGGTCAGACAAAATAGTTTCCTCGTGAAACTACCGTAAATAATGCGGACAAAATAACATTTAACATCCGTTGTAGTGGGTTCACAGTCAATGTTCTGAACCATTATTTACGATGGTTCGTTACTTTAATTGACATCTTCAGTAATTGTTTACACCTATTTCGATACTGACCGTCATTCAAAAGTTATAAAAAAATTACTATTCGTTGTATCTTTCTTATTTCAATAAATATAGTCCTTACATCGATCTAACATAAGATTCAAACAAAATAGCGTTGTCAAACTGACCTGTCTAAACTCTAAATAAACTGATATGCATTTAACTATATTTATGCACAATATTAAATATGAAAACAATACTACCTTTACTATACATGTGAGAATATGCCAATGTTAGTATCCCATCTGGCACAATATTGACGGCTTGTCCAGCGCTGATAGCCTAGTTTTATTTATTTTGTGTAACCTATATGAATAACACTTACTATTATACTTGGTGTGTTTCATTCGATATTTTCAAAAAGATGACCTTTGTTTAAAAATCATGTTTTAATAATTAATGACTGCTCCCAGTTGTCTTCGTAGATTTCGAAAAGACTTTCTATAGTGTTGTCGAACAGATTCATTTACAAAAAATAGTCCCTCAGCTCTTACAACCTCTTGATTCAAATCTGTTTAGCAAACATAACTCGAAGAGTCAGTATTGAAAATACTCGTCATCATGAAGACCTATCAAATGTGTTCAACAATATTTCTTTTTAGGACCAATTACGTCTTGGTCGTAAATACTTTAATTCCGATACATTCGTAAATGCCATTACGATCTCCTATTCCCACGACTCTGCATTCGTTATCAGACCAGTATTCAACCTAAGTGAGTGGTGTATTTATAGCCAAAATTACCAAAAAGACATATCAAAATTTATTTCAATGACAAATATTCATTGATAGGTAGGCACATTCGCGTAGGATTAGACTCTGTAAGCTGC